>BJKM01000169.1:945000-1056813 GCA_015082035.1 Chaenogobius annularis | reverse complement strand
TGTCAAGTCTGCCAAACTAAATAGTATGTTTTTCCTTGGTTATAAAAATTGTGTCAAAAAGGCACTAAAATATACTTTATGTTTAGGGGCCATGAGTTGGTTTTAATCCTCTAAAATACCTGCACCTACAGTACAGAATGAAGATTAAAAAAAAGTTGAAAAAGCAGGTTCAGTCCCCCTTTTAAAGTAGTGTGACTTAAGATTAAGTACAAGAACATCCCCCAAAGAGCTTTGTTCCGCATCCATTCATTTCAGAGATTTAACCATTTTACAAAACTGCCACAAAAAAAAAACATATTCTTTTAGTGAATATAAGCTTTAAGGAAAATAAGCCACCAGAAATTTAAATTATGAACCTTGCTTAAAATTAATCAAAAATCATTGAAAAAAAATAAAAAAAATCAAAATTCATTGAAAGGTCTCAAGATGGATTAAAAACGATCTTGAGTTACTCTTTCTGTTGGCAGAGCTGTTTGATGTCCAGAGAAAGTTTTATTGAATTTATTTGGATATATAGACTATATTTTTTTCAAGGATTGGCAAACAGGGCCAGGATAATGACATTCAAAGGTCTAACAATACAAAGAGGAAACGGCAATGACTGGTCTAGCAAATGAAAACCACAAGAGCACTTGTGTGTGTGCACCAGAGATCCTCACAGGGCATTCTCTTCCCGTGGCCTCAGAGCACCCTTCCTCCTAATGGAAGGGAAGCAGAACAGATGGGACACAAATTGCACTTTCATACACCTCAAGGTTCAAGGCAATTTCCCCCGTGCGCCTGTGAACTTCTCGGATTGCCTCTCCAGCCTTTGAGCCTTTCACTCTTCAAAGGGGTTTGGGTTTGCTCAGCGGCCGGGCTCAGACACACAGTAAAACATGCTCACTCTAACATGTGAACGCGTACCTGGCCTCAAAGCACATCTGACAGTATGTGTGGTTTTTTTCTTGAAGCCATTTGGTGTTTTGATCACCACATTAATGGCAATAAAAGCTGCACCTATTTGTATAAAGGGCATTAAATAAGAGTCAGAGCTTGTGCAGTGTTGTTCTGTTCCTTAATTGGGCTGTAATGTTGGTGTTTTCAGATCCGGCATCGCTGATTGGCAACTCTCTAAAGGTGTTCACGGCGTGTACAGGGCTGTGGAGGAGCCAGCAGCAGGCATGGGGTAGCAGCTCCCAAGCCCCATTTCTCATATTCCGTGGTGGACCATGCGATTGCGACTGCTGTCTTTAAATCTGCTCTCAATACTGTATTTTAAAACAAAACTTTGTACATTGTTATACTGGCCGGTGTTTATCCAGACCTTACCTGTTTTAAATTGAGTTGTGCTACCGTTAAAGACTAAAAGGGCTAAAAATACTTTTTTTTCTTTTTTTTTTTTACAAATAAAAGAACAAAAAGAAACACAAAACAAACAAATAAACAAACCCACAAAAACATCAAGACTTTTTCATGTTGTGGAGGGGGAGGAGTCTACTACAGACGCCTGTGGGTCATCCAGACCCCACAATAGTACAAGGGCTATAAAGGGGTCCTCCCCAAGGTTACATATTGTATGTCAAAACACAACATACTTGCAAATGTAAAAAATACTAGCGTTAGTACATTTGAGTTTTGCTCCTTGATTTGATTGAGTATTTGTTCACTGACATAAAACCCCTGCAAAAAGCTAGACACACCAAAAGGACATAGTACTTCCTCTTTCTTTTACTTGATGGTGTGAGTTGAATGTGCTAACATCAGAGGAGGCAATAATAGTCTATTATGATTTACTACCCCATTAACAAACAAACATCGCAAGCTATTTGACTACATATTGCTGAACCAGAATATCATCAATCATCATTCAACAACCACTCTTAACAAATATTATGCACATATTTAGAATAAGGACAAAGCAGGGTGCATGTTTTTGTCCAAAACATCTTTCATTTCTGGCCTTTGTTCGACCCAACAACAGAGTAGTAGCCTTGCATGCTGCATACCAACCAAGGGGTTAGCCGTGTCCCCAAAGCAATTACAGCCAATTGTGGCGCTAGTTAGCAATTAGCGGCATAAATGTAATGAGTCTGTCGTTGCTGTGGAGACCAAATTTTTCGATGATACTTGTGGAAATGAAGAGCCCTCTAAAAATAAGGCAGTGGTTACTCCCCTCAGATGGAGGAAGTCCAGTTCCATTTAGTACAATCATCACTTTAGTTTATTAATATTGCATGTAATTAGTTGTTTTCAGGTGGAAAAAGCTTTTAAGCCACAGCATAATTGATAAATGTAACCTGTAGAGAATGCTAACTATAAGATGAAAGGTAATATGTGCAAATGGACACCTGGTGTGGGTGGTTCATAGCATCTACTTTGAATCATCTTAATTGTTGTAAGCTTTGATATATTAACTAATGTGTTGCTTTGTATTTTGAACAGTGTGCACTCAGCTTCTGTGTTTTTGTCTCAGCAGTAGTTATTAGGATGTTCAGTCATAGCACGGCAACAAAACAAAAGACACAGGTGAGCAGTATAATGCATTAAAAGCTACAGCTTTCATATCCCGTGCAATTTGATAAATGTTTGGTTTATATATTTAGTTTTATATATCTGTTTCCTATTCCTGTGCTATTAAGAAAGCACCAGTGCAAACAGGAAAGTATCTATTTGATAGGGACAGATCCACCAAACATACCATAGATTACCATGTAGATGATGCAGGTATCCCAACTTTGGCTAATTTGCTACACCAGAGGAGGACAGATCAGATTTCACTAAAGGCAATATTGACTAGGCATAAAAAACAATAAATACAGTGGATATGTCATTATGACTCGTTACTCCCCTCAGCCCTCATACACAGACTTCACACATGATCACACTGTTGGGGTGGCAGTAGCTCAGTGGTAGAGTGCTCGACTTCGGATTCGAGGTTCAAATCCCTCTCTCGTCTTGGTAGATTCGTAGTTGCCTCACGTGAATACTGCTGTTGCGTCATTGGGCTGGACACTTGGTCTTGCCCCATCTCAAGTCCTTCACCTCCTCCCTGCTGGACCTCCTGCAGTTTGACTATAGAGCCAACAGGTCTGTACACCATTAACCTGGCCTTCTACTACCATCCTGCAGCATCTGGACCTTCAGAAACCTCTACCAGGATCCTGTTTGTGGACTTCAGCTCTGCATTCGACACCATCCTCCCTGCTCTACTCCAGGACAAGCTCTCACAGCTCAACGCGCCTGACTCCACCAGCAGGTGGATCGCTAACTTCCTGACAGACTAGAGGCAGTGTGTGCAGCTGGTGACGAATGTCTCAAACACTCGAACTATCAGCACAGGATCTCCAGAGGGCTTTGTACTTCCTCCCCTGCTCTTCTCCCTGAACACAAACTGCTGCACCTTCAGCCACGACTCCGTAAAACTGATCTAGTTTGCGGTCGACACCACCCTCACTGGGTTCATCTTGGACGGAGATGAGTCTGTCTACAGGAGGAGAAGACAGTGGAGATGACAGACTCCCCCATCACCACCGTGGGCTCATTCCACTTACTCGGCACCACCATCACTCTGGACCTCAAGTGGAGTGGGAGCCAACCATCAGCTGTCTCATCAAGAAGGCCCAGCAGAGGATGCACTTCCTGCGGAAACTGAGTAAAGCCAAGCTGCCAGTGCAGATGATGGTGCAGTTTTACACAGCCATCATTGAGTCCATCCTCACCTCCTCCATCACCACGTGGTACGCTGGAGCCACCGCCAGGGACAAACAGAGACTTCTGCGCATTGTGCATTCTGCTGAGAAGGTGATCAGCTGCAGACTTCCAGTTCTACAGGTCGGATCACAGCTGACCCTTCTCACCCTGGACATGGACTATTTGAGCCACTCCCCTCAGACATCAGGCTAAGGTGCATCCGGACAAGAAACCCCACGCCACAGGAAGTTTCTTTCCCTCTGCTGTTGGACTCATGAACATCCGCCACTTTAACTATTTGATAGCACAGCTGATTTTTTTTTTGCATTATTCTGAACAACTGTAGATTGTGTACATAGTCAGACCAAGTCTATTTTATTTTATTCGTAAATTTTATGCATGACTTTTTTGATATATTTTGCTTCTATTATTATTCCTTGTTGTATGTTGCACCTTAATGCCAAAACAAGTTCCTAGTTTGTGCATTCTGTTAACTGACAATGGCAATAAACCCCATTCTGATTCTGACTCTGAAAGGGTGAGTGGTTCCTTGCTGTAAAGTGCTTTGAGTGACTTGAAGGTAGAAAAGCGCCATATAAATGTGACCATTTGTTGTATGAGCCAGGACTTAGTCTACTTGAACACTCTAGTTATAATCTTTGTGTGTTGTTCCAAAGGAGATCTCAATGTGTGATCCCAAAAATATTTTTGACAGATTTATGAAGAGAAGCCAGGGGGAAAGATACAGATAAGGTAAAAATCTGGAGCGATAAAGATGAGACGTGTGTGTGCCACTGAGACCCAGGCTAAATCAGAGCTCAGGGCCTGACAGACAGCATCCAGCCATTTCACTGCTGACACTCACGGCATCTTTCCTCTCTTTCCCTTGAGCAAAGAGAGGACGCTGACATTGTCAATTACAGTGAGCCATAGGTGGTTAGTCCATATACTATATATAACATTTTGTGATGAAATGCAATTAAGCCTGCTCAATAAACATTATATTTCCAAAAAGGCTCTGGCACAAAAAGAAAGCCAGTGCAGTATATCATAGACAGAAGTGAGAGCAGAGGTCTGTCAGTGGAGTGCACAGAGAGTGGACAGCATGATTTATCCAGTGTGCCTCTACACTCAGAGCTGAGCACTATGACAGCGACTGGATTCAACTCCAGCTGTAGAGTGTTCACAGATCCTTGTTAGAAACAGCGGAGCCTGGCTTTCACTGTCTTCATTATTATGGTCCTGTCAACGCAGGTCTTTTTACCGATACATCTGAACAGCTGGAGTATGGGCACATTTCTACATCTGATCACACAAGTGTGTTGTTGTGTTCACTGAGTAAACCTGCATTTGTGCTGACAAGCCAACTGTATGGGCCAGCTGATTCAACCCATTCCTTTAACCTTCAGCTTCCATCTACTGTTAATTTCTCCTGCTTTCAGGTATGATGGTTGTCAGCCATAACGGCGGTCTACACTGGAGGCCTGTGCGATTAGCCCTGGCCCTCCTACTGTGAGCGCCACAGAGCTCGGGCCTGAGAGGAGACAGGTGAGCTTTTAATACGCACAATAGGGCACCTCAACCCCAGACAGACACCATATTTACACTGAGCTCTGGCTCTCCCCCGTCTTATGACAGAGCAGGCGAATGATCAGCCCTCGCCTCGCAGTCATGCATCCATAATTCATGAGCAGAGGTGGATGGGGCAAACAGGGCATGCTTACAGAGGGGCTGTGCCTCAGGAGTGTGTCCTGAGCCCTGTGTGTCTAAGTAATTAAATAGGATTAGGTATGCACTGAACCCATTTTCAGAGAGATTGGCTGGCAATGCCATTATTATTGGAAAGGATCAGAAAGGCTTATAGTCATTGGGGAGAAAGGTAACTGAAGAGAGAGGGTTGAAGAGATTTATTAAAATACTCTATAAAAGTGGGTGGCAGATAGAGGACATGTGAGTGAGGCAGAGGGGACACTGGTGAGGCCTGAGCTTCCTGTGGAGCTGTAACCAGACACTAAAACCTCAGCCCATATTCTGAACCTTTGCTCTGCCTAAAACATCCGTTTCTAATTTGTGTGACAATGCTAAAGTGGATGGCATCTGATTTGCAAGAGGGTGCCCGGAGCAGAACTCATTTGAATAAGCACACATCCGAGTTATCAGGGATCAGGAAGACAAGCTCTCAGACAGACAAGGAGTTACCTCTTTCCTCAATTTTGCTTAACACCTTACTAACAATGTACCACATGCTCCAGGACTATAATCCAAACTGCAAAGTAAAGGTCAGTATCAAATTATGTATTGTAAATAAAGCATCTTATTTCTAATCTGAATGGATGGTAAACCCCAGTGCGTCCCAGTCAGAGAAGATTTCCTTCCTCAAGAAGAACTGAAACTTATTTGTGCCTTCGATTTCCTCACAGAGAACCTTTTGGCGACAGCAGCCCTGGGAGAGATGCAGAAAGCATGTCCCCTGGGGAGAAAAGCTGCCTCAGGCTTTAGAAAGCCTATTTACAACAAGCTGTGCTTGTTACTTTCATCAAAATAGAGCACTGAGCTTTTCTCCTGCCTTGTTTTTTGTGCTTTTGGCAGGAGGTTGTTATTGTAAAGCACTGACTCCATTGTGCTTAGCAGTGCAGTATAAGTCTGGCTGTCCACAGCTATGAAGACAACAAGTGAAAAGACAGGGGTGAAAAGAGAAAGAATCCTCCCTTTGTGACTGCGACAGGAGCTGAAACCTGCTATGTCACCAGATTTTGCCAACCTTTGATCCTCAGCTGTATTCCATCAAGTTCAATTAGAAGATGTGTGGTCTCTAGCGAGCACGTTTGTCATAATCTATTGGCTATGCCACAGTCCAGATATTGAAGGAGAGGACAGAAAATCAATAAAGTGTATTGGGCATCCAGGCCCAGAGGGAGGTCTCCTTACCCTGGCGTGTGCACTCCTCCATTAGAGCTCTCCTTTACTGCTGTTTGGACCATCAAATTGAATTTAATCAAAAGGGCTTGACAAAAATGGAAGATACATAGCATAAGGCTTTTGTATTCCACAGACTTTCCATTTGCCCTCCAGACAAATATGCAATCACATACAGTCAGTGCTCAAGAAGGCCTGCTGTTTGCTTTTGATTTTACAGAAAGCAAACACCATCTGAGTTATCACTCAGTTACACTCCACCACACTTTATTCACTGTTTTTTTAAAGATAGGCTATCATTGCAGTTTGATCTTATTAAACATACATACACACACTTTGGGTTTTGAAGCAATGCTTTTGTATAATAAAATATATATTCAAATGAGATGTGAGGCAGATCTTTGATCCTGTTAGCTTTTTCTCCACAACAGATTTCAGTTCAAGGTCAGTGTATTATCTTTTCATTACCAACAGTTACACCTGTTGTTTTCTTACTTTTCAAGGCCTGTATGAAGCTCAACAATAGCCCTCTTGCACCATTCGATGATTCAACAACAGACCTCTTAAATAGTGTATTGTTCTTCAAATGTAATGTTCATCCAATTCAAATGCTCCTCGAACACAATGTGGAGCTCTATACATGACCGCTGTGATTGCATTTTTTCCTGTCTTTGTCTCACCTCAAGTAGAACAGAAAGAGAAAGCACTCAAAGGAGGTGGTCAAGTTACAAAATCTATAAAGTCCTCCATCAAAATCAGCTCTGTGACTTTATGATAAGATTAATCTGCTGCTCGACGCTCTGCTCTTCAAAGCACCTTCACACTGTGTCGGTCCCTTTCTTCTTGTAGCAGCTCTTTCTTATGTGCTTTGTTATACACAATTTTTAAGTTTATCAAAGAGAAGGGATGCTCGAAGGAAGAGAGAGTGCCTTGGAAAGAAATAAAGGATGGAGATGAAGACAGGGCAGAGATAGAGAAAGGGAGAGCAGAGAGGACAGAGCAGCGCTTTGAGTAACAGCCCTGCCAAAATATATCCTCTATGGGAAAAACAAAACATCCTTTGAAATAAAACTCTAGCATCCCCTTCCAAAAGCGCCCCAACCTTCATCTATTACTCACAAGTGTCGGGTAACTGCCTGGAAGAGATGGAGGAGTTGTCCTTGCACTTCTTCTGCTTAATAAGTATGTACCTTCGGGTAAATACTCTAAGGGATAGACTATATTCTTTTGATTGGTTATGAGAATGAATGATAACTCCTATTAAACTAATCTCCATAGAGTACATGTGTACAGAGGATACGTAATGATGAATCTGGTCACAGATGCCCCCCATTCATTTTTCCTATCAGATTGATCTCTGGCAGGGCTCTGTGGCCCCGTAAAGTCTGCCTTACAGTTTATTTACAGCATAGTTCTGTGAAAAACAACGGCACTGGAAGAGTGAGAGCTTCAGGGTGGTTCTATTGATTTATATTGGACCCCACCTTTGAGCTGTAGCACCCGTAGAAAACAGGAACAGTGTTTTTTTTGAGCAGAGCCCTGTGTGAATCTATGGACAGCTATGTCCTTAGCTGTGATAGATGTTTTTCTTTTTCTATCTTCCAAAGACATTTTTATACAGCCAGTCCTTTCTGAAAGATTCAGTTGGTAATCACACATGAGAAATGTGAGCATCAAACAAGATGAGCGACTTTGGTCTACACAGCTGCCTTATAAAAAGCAAACAAGCTATAAATAAAAGAGAATTTTATAGAGGCGCGTCTGTCGAAGCTGGGAGAGGGATGTTGAGAGGAAAGCAAAGAGATCTGAGAGACATCAGAGACTGTGGTGCATGACATTACCTATTATGAATACAATGTGATGCTATTTGAATGTGGTGGTAGGAACAGGTTGGTGCAGTGTAGGGCTGGTGCCACAGCTTGTAATGAGATCCTTTGATGTGGCAGATAAGGAGAAGTGAACAGAGTGGGCCCTCTGGTGATGAGAGGTGAGAGGGCAGCAGGCCACACAATCACAACTGGAAGGAGTTGAGATTACAAGAAAAGTAATGTATACTTAAGTACATCAATAAGTATTATTCAAGTCTTTTCTTTAATGCTTTTGGCCTCTAGGCTTTAGTGGACAGTGTCGTGCGAAACGGAAATGAGAGAGAGAAGGACATTTAGCAAATTGTCTGAGCTGGAATCGAACTCATAATGCTGCGGCCGGCTGCACATGGAGCCTGGAGCACATGTGCGCTATCCCCTCAGCTACCGAGAAATACACAAGAAACATCATATAATCGTATACTAAAGTGAAGGCATTAGTCTCACACTCATCCACAGATTGCTAGAAATTGAACACACTAAAGATGATATATTTTTAGTGAATACTTATTTCTTCAAAATCTTGATAATGTTGTCTATTGTTCTTTTAAGTGAAATTTATAAGCACAGCCTTTCTGAAACACGCAGCTTGTTCTTTCCACAGTGACCCTAAGAGCTTTGGCTCACACCAGGTGTCTCGTGGAAACTAGGTTTGCTTTGCTGCCATTAACACAAATCTCCACCTGCCGTCTCAGCACAGCCTTGGCTGCCTTTATTTTTGACAGAAATCAATCGTGCTGTCACAAACCATCATCAGCTTACAGTGTGTTTGAGCACACCCCGCTGTGCACAAAATGCACACTCGCACACAGTTACTTACAGACAAAGACAAACAAAGGACCGAGAGCCACACATGGGCCCTGCCTGTTGTTCTTTGATGGCAAACAGAATAAAGACAGTCAAAAATAATGCGACTCAATCTGGGAACATGGCAGTGTGTATTCAAAGACCTTGCACTCTTGACACCTGAGAGTAAGGGCAAAAAAAGCAACCAGTGCCTTGTGTGAATACTGCACAAGATGTCCTTTGTGACTGACGACAATATGGCTTGTAATCAGCAAAGTTTAATATTATCAAACAAAGCATAAACACATATGGTCTTGATTGTAATGAGAATGTTATTTTGTTCAAATGCTGTTTGTCCGAATATCTAATCTTATATATCAGGGACCCTCCTGTTGTTTTTGAGGCCAGGTGTGGGGTTATCATCAAGCCAGTGCCTTACCACAGCCTGCAATCTCCAAGGTTGTCTCTGACAAGGCTTAAATATCGCAATCAGTTATCCTCTGCCTCCATATAATCAGGAGATCTCACTCCATTGTTCCACACAGACAGAACTAATGTACTAAACAAAGGATAATAATCTACAGAGTGGAAACAAATCGGAGAAGTTCTCGAGGCAAACTCAATATGGTTAAATCCGTTGAAAGGAAAACAGGGTAAGGTCAAACTCTACTTGTGAGGTGTAGACAGCGGTTTCACCTGAGACTTAAGATCATAAAGCAGACGGCTTCCGCCTGGCATCTGGGCCTGTGTGCCACACCTCATTTCATCCGCTGTCTCCATGTCTGTTGAAAGGCAAATGACTGGAGCAAACCTCTTCATATAACACATTTTTTTTTCCAGAACATAACATGATTGTGATAAGTTGTAGGCATTTCCATACAAAAACTTTCCCATTGCTCAGTCACAGCTTCCCTTGAACCACTGACCCTCCTGCTCATACCAACATTAATAATATGTATAGTAGTTTTGTGTTATTTTTGCTGAATTGAATTTCCAAGGCTGATAGCATGCACTACATTTTAGCTACATAACTGACATAATAACCATTTTGAAATAATATTTTGACTGTGACCACAGGGTCACAGTCTGAAACTCAGAACCCCTGAGCCTGCAGTGTTACAATATTCACTTCCTGCTCTCCACCTGAACACAGTTTGTGTATTTCTCCTCAGCGCAGGCCCATATCCCCGCCTGCTACAGCTGTGACCCCTGAGCATTTTGAGCACAGCGAGGTGGGAGGACGTACAACACGCAGTGCTCGCCTCCGTAATGTACTCTATTTTTGAACCAACAGTCCTCATACACTCAGCACCTGCATTTTTAGAACAGCCATAAAAAAAAGTATAAATGTTTTACTCTTGCAATGCATAAGTGCTGTGAAGTTGTAAGTAAATTTGCAGTCATCTATAAATTCAAGGCCAGGTTGTGACTGTCAGTGTCTTCTGGAACAAGGCTCTCCTCTGCACTAACCTCTGAGATATGCGTTATGATGAAGAGCTGTTGAAAAAGAAGCGGTGCCAATTCTTTCAAATCACTAGAAGCACAATAAACTTTCCTCTAAACCATTGTTATGAGTTAGGCAAAATGGTGTTAAAGATTGTTTCAAAGACTTTGCGAACAAAAGTTTGTTTGAATCATTAGTAATCAGACAGCAAGCAAATTAAATCAGCGTAGTGATCAATGCCAGTGGATCGATTGTTGTAAAGGACAGCTGATTCGACCCAGGAGAGCTGTGGAATTCCAGAGGCCAAACAGAAGGCCACAGATCATACTCCACAGCTGTCAGAGCCAATTCATGTCAAAACAAGCCACCTTTTCAGAGGAAAACTAAAACAGAACCTTGTTTGGGCAGAGATACACGGCAAGTTGCCTGCAGGAATTTCAGACACAATAGATTAAGGCACTACTCTGCTTTGTCTGTCTCAACTTCCTGTCCTAAGAAGAGGATCCAGACTTTGCAGCTGCTCAACAGATGGCTGTTCTCCACATATTTAGGGCCAGAGACAGCTGCTTTATAAGGCGCAAGTGCAAACATTTATCATCATGATTGACCCCTGAATGGTAATGGAACATAATTTAGACAGATTGGTGTGGTATTTTGTATGGACTGGTGATCATACTCTAATTAAATTATTCTATTCAGTCATGCTAAAAGTCACAATCATCATACCATTCACTCATCTCCTATTTTCTCATCTTGTTTGACACCCCTTGATACATCTAATATAATGTTTCAGACTTTTTTTCAGAATTGCAGAAACCTTAGATGAAAGGCATAGCGTCTTCATCTTAAACCTGGTCCCCAAATGGCTGCCTTTTAAAACATTTTCATTATGGACCACTGCTGAATGGAATAAATGACATCGGCCTTTCATAACAACATCACACATACGCACTTAAGTATGGTATGAACTTGCGGCAATCGTACTAAAATCAGATTAAATTGCACAGACTAAATGAACAGACTGATAACCAAACATCTGCTAAATATTATGTATCGGAAAATAAGGTTTCCCCACACCTTATATTTCACACATAGGCCCATAATGCATGCATGCTTTGTGAGAAATATAGTTGTGAATTCTATAAATGTTTCACCTTGTTAGAGACTTACAATTACTGCAGAGGCCCCCCGAGGCAAACCTAATCTCAAAGTGAAGGGAAATCTTCTATCATATCAAGTGAAATTACTGCGAGCTTTTCTCAGCCTTTTCCGATAAGATACTGATCAGCCGAATAGATTGGCTTTTCCATTATCAGAGGAGAGATCTGGAAACGCATTGGCTAGATAATTTGCTAATGTTTCCTGTGACCTCCCCAGATTTAAATTATGTCTTTGGCTACATGTCAACTCAGTCCTTCTGTTTACCACGGTGCAAGCACTCAAACAGCCATTAATATTCACTGCAACAGGACTGTCGGCTCACATATTTCTTTACTGCTTTTACTGACAGAGCCTTTACATTAAGATTATGGTTGGAGTTTAGTTTGGGTGCCCGAAGAAACAAACACAGAGAAGAAATTCTATGAATGCAACAAAAATGTTATTTAATAGCTACTTAATAGACAGAATCCTTTATGCTATTGTTCGTTTCTAATTAGAAGAGTATATTGAGCTACTTTGATGTTGAATGTATCAAAATTAAATTGTGTATAGGAAGGTACTATACACATGTCCATAAGATATAATTCCCACTCCACCACTGGGCCTGGCTACATACAAATACATTTATTCTCCAATATATTTTATATATTTAAAATGTACCAACAAGTGAATGACAACTAGAGATGTCACTATATAAAATTTTAGTGTTACAGTTTTTATGAGAAAAAGCATGATTTAATGATCGAGACCGTGACCAAACAACAGTGAAATCTTTAGTTTTCTTTCATTCCAATTGTCTAACTATTACTATTCTTCAATTTTGTGACCAGCTTTACAAAATTGAACTCTCTGAATGACAAAATAAAGTAAATTTGGCTGCCAGATTAAAAAAAAGTACTTTAAATTTAGGTCTATTTTTTGGACAATACATATTTAAAAAGATTTAACTGCTTTCAAAATGATCACGATTATTACTTTTTGGCTCTCACGATTGTATTGTGATGAACTTAATATTCCTGAAAAAGAAAAGCATCAAGTCAACCCGAAATAAGAACAACAAGAGAGTAATTTTATTTTGGGATCATGAATAAGACACTTTGCTGAGGGTTTTATAGTCTGGCGCAGTTATTAAATCAGCCGGAGCAGTGCAGCTCTGTCACACACAGCATTAGAGTGCCACACCCCTCCCATTACCAGGTGCAGCCCTGTGATTTAAGGCTTTGATTCTGTTCAAATGACAACAAAGGTGAGCCTACAGATGACACTCCTAATTCATCATCCACTGCTTGATAAGAGCGGGATTAATGCTTTGAATGCTACGGTCGCAGGCAATCATCCATTTTAAAGCTGGCTCGCTGGAGGACACGGCTAAAATGGTAAAACACCTGAAACATGGGGAGTGAGAAGTAACTCAGAGGAAGATGCTGAGTTTTAAAGCTCTAAGCAGTGCACTGACAGGGTGCTTCTCGGAGTAGGACCTTGCCCCAAGGCCTTGGCCCCCATCCCAGAAGCAGATGGTTGGAAGACCCGAGGTGAAGTCTGACCCACATGCTAAAATACAAAATTCATATCCTGTCACCAATAACTCAAAGCATACTATAAATGTAGTAGTAGTGTTAGTATTTTTGGAATTGTGTGCAAATTATTCAAATTTTTCATAAACATCTGTTCACCCTTGCCCTATCATTGAAAACTATGTTTTATTCTCTTAATGACAAATGTGGTAAGGACAAGGCTTAAACCTCTGACCTCAAACCAAAACAAGCGAGGCCTCATACAATTTTAATTACTGTTCAGTATGTCAACTTTTCATCTTATTCTAATGCGGAAAACTTGATATAAAAAAATCAAACAAATTATTACATTTGAGAAATGTTTGCAATAACAATGTATACCTAATCCAATTAGTAAAGTACTTATATTATTATTATTATTATTATTATTATTATTATATAGCCCTTTTCCACCTTCAAAGCACTCAAAGCGCTTTACTAGGCAATGTTGGTGAAGTGTTTTGCCTAAGGACACACACATACTTTTGAAATGAAGTCAGAATGTCTTATTCAATTTTCATTGCAACTGTATTCACCACATGGCATTTCACATGCTAATATGCCATCATGACAAATCACAGCATATTAGCTATTTGGTTTAACAAAAAATCTCAACAAAAACATGGCCACATAGTGAGTGCTGCTAATCCGGGTTTCGGGCTGGAGAGGGCTGCTGGTGGGACCTTCTTTGTGAGCTGTGATGTTCCATTATGATTCGCCTTCAGCTCCTCCACGACTCAGTTAGCTCAGGGTGCTTTAATTACTCACCATCAGTGGGCAAATCAAAGCCACTTTAGTGACACACCCTAATCCCTCCATCCCTCTCTGCAGGGCATTCATTGTCTCCTAAATATTATTTACCCCACATCTGTGCACACGATTGGATTAAAATGAGGACGTTTGCTAAAACAGGGCAAGGGGAAGGGGATGTAGTTCTGGTATAGAAATGATTTTAGAGTGTTGCCCAGTGGTTAAGGCATCAGCACACATATGCTAGGCAAGTGCAGCTGGCAGCAGTGTTGTGAATTTGACTCCGATAATGTACTGCATGTCTTCCCTTCTCTCTTATCCCCCATTTCATGCACACCTGTCCTGTCTAATAAAGCATTCGGGTCAAAATAAATTATTTCAGATTTAATGTTACAAATTACCCCAGATTAATTTCATTGATGAATGTGTGGAGAGAAAATAAAACCAAAGTTAAATATAGGTAGTAAAATCTCACTGTGACTGTGATGAAAGCAAAATGCTGTGAAGGATCACTTACAGTGGGGCCAATAAGTATTGGGCAACTTCAACATTTGCAAGTTCACCCATTTAAAAAGATAAGAAAGGTTTGTAATTTTCATCATAGGTACACATCAAGCGTGGGAGACAGAATGTTAAAAAAAATCCAGGAAATCACATTGTATGATTTTTAAACAATTTATGAAAATTGGTGGCCAATAAGTATTTGGCAGCTGGAAAACAAACAACTCTTCTGTCCCTCACAGACCAGTCACTTGCTCTTAGAAGTTATTTCGGCCTCCACTCGTTAACAGTATGAATGACACCTGTTTGAACTGATTCGATGCATAAGAGACCCCTGCACACACCTTCAAACTGTCAGACTCCAGTCTTCACCATGACCAAGACCAGAGAGCTTCCCAAAGACACCACAGATACAATTGTACAACTGCACAAAGCTGGGATGAGTCAAACTGCAATAGGTAAACAACTTTGTGAGAAAAGATCAACAGTTGGAAACGTTATTAGAAAACGGAAGAAGTATGACATCACTGACAATCTCCCTCGGAGTGGGGCTCCATGCAAGATCTCACCTCGTGGGGCTCAAATGATCCTGAGAACAGTGAGGAATCAGCCCAGAACTACATGGCAAGAACTGGTCAATGATTTGAAGACAGCTGGGACCACCATCACAAAGATGACAATAAGTAACACACTACGTCGTCATGAGGTGAAATCCTGCATTGACCGAAAGGTTCCCCTACTACACAAAAATCATGTAAAGGCCCGACTGAAATTTGCTAAAGACCATCTGGACGATCCAGAGGAGGATTGGGGTTAATGTGAACATGGTGCGCAAGATGACCATTTGGGGATGCTTTTCTGCAAAAGGACAGGAAGACTGGTCCTTATCAATGACAAGATGAATGGGGGCATGTATTGTGACATCCCTCCCTCGGTCAGAGAATTGAAGATGAAACGTGGCTGGGTCTTCCAGCATGATAACGACCCAAAGCACACAGCCAGGAAAACCAAGGAGTGGCTCCGTAAAAAGCCTAGTGGCCTAGCCTGTCTCCAGACCTCAACCCAATAGAAAAACCTGTGGAGGGAGTTGAAACTCCATGTTGCCAAGCGACAGCCCTCAAACATCACAGCTCTAGATGGCCCACTCCTCTATACAGATATAGAAGATCTGTACAGAGGAGTGGGCCAAAATACCAACTAAAGTGTGTGTCGACCTGGTCAAGAACTGCAGGAACTGTTTGACCTCTGTCATTGCCAACCAAGGCTACATTACAAAGTATTAAAAGTAACTTTTGCTGGCTGCCCAATACTTATTGGGCATTCTGTCTTTCACACTTGATGTGCACCTATGATGAAAATTACAAACCTCTTTTATCTTTTTAAATGGGTGAACTTGCAAATGTTTAAGTTGCCCAATACTTATTGGCCCCACTTTATTTGGTCATCAACCCTCCATACATGTTTATGGGAATGGTAAATGGTGATGAATGGTGAAACTTAACATTTGTGAATTTCACTGCATATAAATTAGGGCAAAACGTGTTAAAATGTATCTGGATTGTGTATGCTCAATAAACCAATAGAGAGGGGACAGTCTGTAGTGTCTCCTCTCAGAGCCCATGAAAAAGCATTAGAATTCCCACTTCCTGCTCTCATGCCCATGCTCTTTGTTCATCAGGAAGTACAGCCTATTCAACTGCGCACACAACAGACCAAAGTAGTAAAAGTGTGTTGACTCATATCAACTCTGACGCTTCTGCAAGTCTCTCACATCTTTATTCCTCACTTAACCGCTGAGGCCTTCTGAGCCCTGGGTGCCTCAGACTAAGGCCCCTTTATACGTTTATACAGTATAGATTTTTATGGCTAATCCAGGTAAACTAAGGCTCGCCCGAGCCCCAAACATGTTACAAAAAGCTTTTTCACACCTAATGATGTGGAAGAATATTGGTAGTTCTCCAAGCAGAGCACATGTGTTTTGTCATATATAGACAAAGAAATTACAGCTGCTCCAGTTCCCCTTCTTACATCCAACACTGTTGAGCATTGTGCCATGTTTTGTTGCATAAATATCCCAGTATATGGTAATATGGCAGCAGATGTTATGAACACCAGACAACACAGAATGGGTTTGGAGCTGTCATTACATGGGAAGTAGGTCACTATTCAGGCCTACTCGCTTCTATTGACCGTTTTGAGTGACTATTGATTTTCTGACAAAAGCAATGACTTTATTAATATCACCATTAGTCTACCATCTGACACAAATGGGGAGCTTGGTTGTGGGGCCAGATATATTAATAATATATAAGTTGAACAAATATTTGTAAAATGGGAAATAGGAAACTTAAAATGAATGTCAACATGACACACTAAGGCACGCAAGCATTTCACAAAATTCAGCTCTCATCATTCAATTTATAGTTAATCTGTGAGATGAGAGAAAAATCAACAGATCACTTTGCAGCAGGATTTCAAAACAAAAAACAATGAATGGAGGATTATTTTCTGTTCAATCTGGGGGCACCAGCTTAGCTAAAACAAAAACATGGCCATGGGAACACACAGGGGAATGAAAAGGCTCTCTTCCAAGCAAATGCGGCTCTCAGTGCACAGCACAAATAAGCACAGAATGAAATGTGGGTACAGGAGAGAAAGGAAAATGGGATTTCAAATCTATATTAAAACTGCAAATAGCTTTTAAAGATTAGTGACAGCACAAGATCGTGGCAGCAATGGGACATGTGAAAAATGGTTTGCTCCTCCCTACTGGAACTATTTTGAAAACCATCATGGTGACAAGCATCAACTTGATTGTTCAAATGCATTATGTGCAGTCAATCTTTGACAAGTTCCATTGAGGCATTTGGGGATCTTTTGGAGAGTGACTGAAACACAAATCAGGATAATGTATTACATTGCTACATTCAAACATTAAACTCTCAAATGTCTGCTCATGTTCATCCTTTTAACATTTATTTTTGGTTTTCTAAATAATCAAAATGTTAGTCAAAATGCTGCACAGATATAGTTTGTTTCAACATAATAATTTACCACAAGAGTACAAAGGACGTTGAGTATCAGGGCTGTGGTTGATCTGTCAAAGTTTGTTTTTTATTTTAATTTTTTTTTTAAGTTGTATATTAGCTATAATCTAATTACATAAAATACTGTATGCTTCCATGTGACTTTCAAGTCAACATGAGTGTTTCTTTGGAAACAGGGAGCTCATGACAAGGTCCATCACAGGTTTCCTGTCAAATGTACTTCAACAGCCGCAGTGTCACCACCCACCATTAAGTCATAGCTTGTGTCCAACACAGGGGCCAATCTGTGCCTCTCCGGCCCACTCTGGCCTTGTGCCTTTATCACACCCAACCTTTCAGTGACAGACAGGACTGATCCACCCTGCAGCAGCATCCACCCTGCCAGTAAAAGGACAGCAGTGGAGAAAGCCCCCCAGGGCCCACTGAGGATGGACTCATGAATCAAACATGTGCCTGAAGCCTTCTTCTTATCGCTGGGGTCAGGCCAGGCATTAATACGCCATGGCTCCAGGGAGCTACCTACTGTGACCTCCCCCAGACTCCCCCAACAGAAGGGCACAGTCACCAGGAGCCAGACCAGGAAGAGAGGCCTCCCTCCAACCAGTCACTTCACATTACATCCACACACTGAGGAGATGGACAAAAAGAAGGCCCAAATCAAGCATGAAAGAGCTACAGACAATGAAAGATCAAGAAGAAAAACAATATTATTTGGTGCTGTGCTAGAAAAGGGACTCGTACATGATTAAATTGAATGTGTACAGACCCTTTCAACCACCAATCTTCATTGGCCAGATGGAGGTGATGTATGTGAGTGTCTGCCAGCGTAAATTAGACAGTCCTGCCCGCTGTGTGGTAAAGCATGACGGGGCCGGACGCTGCACTAACTCAGGAGGCCCGGTGCCACGCACAGCAGCCTCTCTCTGCTCCAGCGTGCCATAAATCATCAGCTGGAGGAAATGAATCGCTGTCCGTCCAGGCCGGACGCACCAGCTGGCACCGCCATCACCTGACCAGCAGGAACTCCTGCCCACACGGGCGGCTGGAATCAAGAAAAATGATGCATGGCGGCAGGCAGAGTCATAGCCGCACGCTCTCATTAGTCTCCTCTGGGCTTCCTTCACACAGAGAGCTTGTGAAGTGAAAGGGCACACAAAATATATTTCAGATGTCACCTGAGGGAGAAAAAGGGGGAAATGATAACACTTGGTCTGCCCACAGATCTATGGAGGACTGAATTGGCACACAGTAGTCCCAATCTTTTCCAATGGGAGGCAGAGGGGGCACCATGGGAAAATGTGCAGCATGTGTGTTATTTAATGGAGTTATTTTACCAAAAATAATGAGTCAACCCAATTGGGGATGCCACTTTGCATTCAGATGTAGTTAACAGAAAGCATGTTGATGAATAGATTTTCACTTTTCAGTATTGCTGAGTTGCTGGTGGAGGGCCCACTTAAATGCTGACCGCTGCGATTACGAGAAGCTGTGTGGGCGTCAAAACTGAACCACTCATCAGGAAAATGGGTTGAAATTACTTCAATACAATCTCACACACAGTTGGATAGTTCTAAAATAATATACATTTGATCTTGTAGCCAAGACATTACAAGTACATAGTCTAAATTGAATCTCAAATTATGTCAAAGCATATTATTTAGATATTATATATTAATCTAAATACATTTCAAACAACGAAAGGTCACAAAGGCCATTATTAAAAGCTGCAAAAGTTGTCTGTTACAGGTATGACTCATTTCTCACAAAATCTTAGTTTCTTGGGGCCCATCAAGGTCTCAGATTTGGTGGATTAGGTTATCTCTCCTTCGTCTTCTGTGGTTTTGTGATAAATGAGTTGGATGCTGAGGTACTGTGGGCTCATTTAAGGTGGTATGGTGAAACCTGTTCTGGCACATGACCCACACGACATCTATTGTCCACAATGTGTGACTTACAATAGGTTAGTAAAAATGGTATACTGGTAATACCCTTGCCATCAGCATATTCCCTTCATACTTAATACAATTCTAGATATTTAGTGGTAATTTCGTTTTCCTCATTTTCATCAACTGCAGCTGCCACCTTCAAGCCTGTGCATTCAAAACGGCCTCATTTGAGTTGGATCCATGCAAATGCAGTGCATTCAGTGAGATTCTTCAGTCTGGCCTCTCCAGAGCATCATTTCCAGCTGCCTGAGCCCTTGAGTTGACCACCCAGGAGAGGGAGAGGAGGAAGTCATTATTACCATCATATACACATACACTCTCCACTGCCACACTTCTCCTCCAACCCCAATAAAGTCCTCACATACTTCACTAAAAGATCCCATTTCAAACTGCTTTTATAGTGACAAATAGACTACACACTGACCATAGCAAAACTTCTGCCTGCAGATATGGCTTCCTAGAACAGTACAGACCAGGGAATTGTATCCAAAAACGTGTGTCCTATCCACATCCCAGGGATATTCATATTTTATCATTTGAATATTGCTGACATATGCCATATGTGCGGGCGGTTTGGCTGGAATAAGCCACTCGTGGGAGTGTTGTTAATGTGCTGGTGGGCAGTGCAATAACCCCGGTTTGGGAGGGGTGAGAGCTGGGTTTAGGATTGAGGACGAAGCGGCAGGAGCCTTTCACACTCTTAATGTGTAATTAGGACCCATTTTGGAGTGTTGCCTTCCTGCACTGAAATTAAGCAGCATTTATAAATCAGCCAGGCCAGTTCATTGCCACCACGGTCTTTCTACACAAAACATTGTTCTTAATTACAGAAAATGGGGAGTGAGTATTGGATTGCAGGCCCCGATTCCCTAGACGGCAATCTATTTATTTTACTGCAGATTACAAACAAATGTTTAAAGCATTTTCTAAATGTATGATATTGTAGTATGCACTGTATATTATCCTACCATTCCAAAACTGCTGCCTCCTCTTAAATACCAGTTCAAGACAACATGTTATTGCAAGCACTGTCTCACCTTTTTAGAGCAAAGTGAGCTGACCTGGACACTCTCATCAGCACTGATGATTTCATGACTACAGATTAGTTCTAACGACTTCACTATGAGCGCAGCACTTAAGAAAACCTTTTTCACAATTCCCTTAAGAATAACAAGTGCACAATCAAAGCAGTACCATATGCCTACAAAATAATTAAAATAATAGATGAACATTTTACATCTTGTTTTGGTACAATAATAGAATGTTATACATCAAAATACTTTTTCAAGGGCCACCTCTATAGAAGTGTAAATTTGGGGCCTGTATTAAGTGCAAGTGTGACTTCATTGTGGCATTTGACATACTGTGGCTGAATGAGGCCAGACTCTTGCTAAACTATTGTTGACAAAATGTCAGTGAAAGGTCAGTAAAGGCTTCAGTGCTCTCATCAACAGCACTTAAACAGTGACACATACTGTAAACAGTGGTTTGAATAAAGGCTTATTAATGTTGTCTAAAGAAAAGGTTTTTGTTGTACAGTTGATTTTTTTTAGATTGGCTGCTCTAAGTAAAAATACAAAGCAAATAAAAAAGGCAAACATAAAAAAAACAGGTTCGGACAAGTTTAGTTTTAATATACGTTTTTACCAATCCAACTATGCAACTAGATTTTAAGATAAAGGCGACTATTGGCAGAGTCTCTTAAGTTCTGGCCCAATGGTCAGAGAGTTCACTGCAGGGGAGTCCCCAGGGAGCCCGACATGGCGGATTTCAGAAGGGTTACTGGACTGTGTTGCTGTCTCCAACTGTGAGCACCACTGGGGACCGCAGCAGAGGTGCCTGATAGTGCACTGAAGCCTGAGCCTGGCACCCGGGCTGTCTGTCACAACCACAACCACAAACACACAGGACGGTGACACCTGACAGGATGAGAGTTGAGGCTGAAACATCACAAGTTAAGGCCCAGCTGACACAGTATGAGACCTGTGCAGTTCAGTGACACTTAAAGCAAAGGCTTTTTCTCCCAGTCTTTCCCTCTACGTTGGAATCAAAAGTAGGATAGCATATAAATAAAGAGTAATCAAATGCAACAGTATAACATAATATCTATTGAACTACTGAACTTTACATGCAATTTGGCAATATAAAAGTGTGTGAAGATAAATGTTGATTTTATTCGAAGATGAGCTCTTTTCTATAGAACTACTACCACTACCACCACTACTACTCATTATTGCGGTTGTAACAAATACAACCATTTCAACACATTTTCATTTAGATTAGAATACTTCTAATGGTACTTATGCAACTCCAAATATTCCTACATTGTATTTTTTTCTAATTTGCCATTTACAATTTCATTTATTACTTAACATAAAATAAAAATCATTTCTGAAATAAATGGAATTGATAAAGGTGTCGATCTACTTCACTTGTTTATGGGCCAATTATGTTCCCTTCATAATCAACCAAAGGTCTCGTGTGAAGCCGGGACCTGCTGTGTCAGAACCGGACAGACACAAAGCGTAGAGACCCGGGACCTTGAAAGAGATGTCAGGAGAAGGCCGGAGCCAGGCGATTGAGTGAGCGATGGTCTGCACGATCGCCTGAAAGCATGACATTGCCGAAGGGGGAAAAACACCATTTTATCATTCAGTGCGATTCTCACCCTCTCTCCCTGTCAAACATGCCATATGTCCCCGTCACAGGTCGCCCTACTGGCTTATCGAGTGTGACAGGGCTATTCACACACTGCTCCCAATCAGACACCATCTCCTGCAGGAAAAAAATTACCAGCACCACAGTGACAGGCTGTCAGGCAGAGGGCACCAACCTCCACAGGACCCTGGCTCGGAGGCTGCCCATCTGAGGAGGGTGCAAAGGTCAGGGGTTATGAAGAAGACACCAAACAGCAGATATACACCCACAGACACATTATTAGTACAGACTAGGAATGTCAAGATTATTAGGTTAATCGATAATCGGGATTATTCAGGTCACAATATAATCGTAAGAACCAAAAAATACTAATGGTACAATTTTATAAGTAAAATTAAGTCTTTTTAGTTCAATCTATAGTCAAAAATATATCTGGTGGGTTTTGTCAAATTTTATTTTATTTAGTTTACTTTCAGAAATAAAATAATTGTGAATAATTGCTGAATTGCAATGTTTTTTCTCACAATAATCGTAACACAAACATTTGATATTTTGACATCCCTAGTATAGACACATTATGTTTCATAACTAGCATTGCATGTATTACAGTATGTACGTTTAGCATTATTCTTCTGCTGACCGAGGTTCGTGCTAAATATTCTCTGTGGTATTAATCAAAAACATTGCTAAAGAGAAGAAGACTAAAAGGCACAACAATCTCATTTTAAGCGGCTAAGATTTATGTCCTTTAGATGCACATTATGGACCGGTTTGAAAGCATTTTTTCAATGCATTTTTAAATTTGCTATTTAAAATCAAAGATTCTTATTGTTAGCCTACAACAATTACTTTTTGGTTTTGAAAGAACTTGTTGAATGGAGAAACAGATTTTACTATTCACACATTCTGTAGATTGCAGCAGGAGGCAGGTCATTTGCCTGACAGGAAACTGAAGTGGTATGTAAACCTTAAACCTTACCTAGGACCTTGCATTGCACCTAGGTCACCTGCTTATTTTCCTACCCACTAGACCATACAAGTCCCATGTGTTATGCTAATCCAAGCCAACTAGTCAGGATGCACAAAGGTCAGTGAGAAGAAACAGAGTTGCATCTGTGCATTTTTGGAGTTTGCAAATGTTTACTTTTATATCGAAGAAGAATCTTGGTGGCACTTGACTTCCAACATAAGAACATTGCAGATGCAGAATATATTCACTAACTGAGCAATCAGGAGCAAAGTGGGCTGAAAATTACACTTATCCCCCATGAGATGATATGCATAGAGAAATAAATCAGAGTGAAAGAGGGGCAGAGGGTAGAAGTGCTATCACCTGATCCGTCTTATCTTAAAAAAGCAGCGAGATGTGTCACCTCCACTCTTCAGAGAAAGAGATACAGCCCTCCTGGCATATTTTTATAGAAAAGATTTCTGTGAAATGATTGCTAATCTATGCAAAAAAGCAATCAGTAACTCATTCATAATGCATGAGCAACGAGATACCAATTTTGCAACGCTTTCAGATTATTAGATGTTATCATGAATGCAGCAGATGAAATATGAACCCTCCTACCTGTCCCATTGTAATTACACATATGCAGAGGTTTAGAAATACACAAGAAGAGGAAACTTGAGAAATAAACCAGGCTCACAGAGAGAGACAAAGTGAATTGAAAATTCATTATGTCTAACTGCAGATTGCATTGGAAGGGAATATTTGTTTCAAACAGCTTTATGCATCCATTTGTGGCATGATTTATCAACCTCAAAGCTGTGCTTGAAGTACATCTGGCTGACAATTTAATAGTCCATCAATCACACAGTGTCTTGAGATAACATTTTGATTATGCTCCCACCACATCTAAAAAAAAAAAAAGCAAATGAATTGGCTGCAATCCCAGGGAAATAATGAGCATTAATTTCTAATTCAAAAGGGGTGCAAAGGAAGAACGTTCAATTTTTTGACATTTTTAAATTCATGCAAATTAATTTTGTTTTAGGATATTTTTATTTTCCATAAACCTTTATTCACCGCATGATTCACCGTGCCAGCTTGTATATGTGTGAAAATATAAACCCTATGTTGCGGATTACAGAGCTTACGTTCATTTCTTGCCATAATTATTAAAAGCCTGGTTAATACACATGTTCACATCGGTAAATAAATGGAAGAATCCTGTTCATATTTAATCTAATTTAAACCCACCCTAAAATGAAATAAGGATTATCCTTAACACCGATAAGGATTCAAATTGGCAGATTGTGCCAAAAAGACTGACCTAAAACTTAAATGTAGACAAAGGCTAAATGAAACACTGACACAAACTTTGTCGTTACATTTGTGGCCACAACAACCAAAGACATTGTCATAAAAAACAGGACACGTACAAAGTAAACTAAAGCAATTGTGCTCATCACAAACAAATGAGCAGCTGACACTGATGCCCTACACCACACCTCACACGAGAGGATCAATCCAATTCATAGACAAATTTAAGATAAAATTATCAGGGATAATAAGTTGACTATAGTCTATTTCAGAAGGAAAAAAAACATTGTGGTAGGTGCAAACTGAGAGAACAATTCAACTTTACTCTCTGAATGCATTCACTTCCTTAGCCTACTGTGTTAATCTGACCCTTGCCACTTACTTTATGCACTACCCTACAAACTGAAAGGGCAAATACCCCCCAAGAGGATAAGGCCCATCAAGACCGAGACAAGCTCATGAGGTTGACATAGCCTCCGTCAGTGCTGATAAATCCAGAAAAGATGGACACACGGCACAATAGATTACATCCACAAGGCAAACATGATGGAACATGTTTGTTAAAGCAGGGTGGCAAAACATGATATCTTGTAAACTCAGGCAAACTCTTTCATATATATATATATATATCTTATTATACATCACTGAAACAAAAAACAAAAACATTTAATCAAAACAAAAAATTATAAAACATTCAAGCATGACTTCTTATCCAAGAGTCTGCAAATACTTCTGTATTAATTCAAGATTAAAAGCTCCTGACAAGCATTCACCAGTTACTTGAGAAATTCCAGGGAAAATCTTGGCCAATTTGAGTTGAATACTTTATACTTCTTTTGTCCGTAAAACAAATTACTTTTTAATCCTTAAAATATATTGACACAAATCAAGCAGTACAGTATTAGGCATATTACAAGTGGCCATGAGTAACTGTATGTCAACAATTTGCCGCTCCACGCATAACAGTGATGCATTATGTATTCTGATTTCTATTCCAATAAGCGGCACCTCCTTCCTTCGACCATTTTTGTGAAGATACTGACTGACCACCGCAAACCAGCAGACCTGTAATTTAGAAGATGACTGGACACCTAGATATGGCAATTTTATCAAACTTACAACTTTTTTGTCTTTTTTTTCTACCATTTTTCTTGCTTCTAAAACAACAGCTGCAGGGGCATAAAACATTCCTCTTGTTGCTGCTACCATAATATACGATATAGGATGATACTTTGAGAAAGGAATCGGTTAGTGGGGTCATATAGATATATTTGAATGCATGGGAGAAATAAAACTCCACTGATTTGTATGAAATTATTTGAAAGTCATCCTCCTGGGACACCTTTTACTGAATCACTCCAATTTTGACACTTCCCCTCCATCCTTGACCCCCTTCTTGGACTCTTTTTATCTGAAATAATCTCTGAGCCTCTGTGGTTTCAATTCATCAGAGCAGAAAGAAGCCGGCACCGACATTGATAAAAAAAAATTAAAAATACCATCTGTGCCTCCCAGGGGTAAACTGAGTGAGGAAAGAGAGAGGCGGGCCCTGTTGTGTCCCTCTTGTCCACCCTTGTCAATGCCATTTCAATTGAAAAGCACAGTGGTAATTAAATTCCAGCAGGGGTTAGGGGCGACTGTGTGGTGTGCTGCCGGGGGGCTGCTGTGATATAAAGATGACACAATTCAAGAGGACAGAGGTGAATACTGTGTGATATAAAGGGAGAGACAAATGTGTTTTTCACTTTTTCTACCAGATTTTGGTTCCTTAGTCTTGATAAATTGGACAAAGAAATCCCATTGATCTTTTCCCCAATTTCAGATTTCTGATTTGGACTTTCATTTGTGCCATGTTGTAAAGCTCAGAGTGATGAGGTGGAGAAAGCTGTTGTGCAAGTGTCAGCACTAATTTGTGACTCACAGAGAGATGCTGGTTCATGATTCATATTTCACTGCCACTAATCCAAAAGGTAGCGAGAGGTCACTCAGTCCTGTTGTCCCTTTGTCCTCATCCTCTGTTAGCACACTTATGTCACTAGTAGAACTACATGAGAGCACCAGTATTGTTGAATTGTAGTAAGTACAGAAATATGTTCATGCTTCATACCTTTAGATAGTAATTTGAATTCAGTTGATCCAAAAAAATAATTAAAAAAAATTAGTTTCTCTACGCAAACTTCATTCAGTTAACTCTGCTGCCATCTATTGGGCAAAATAAACATTACAGAAAGCTTTTATTTCTTTATTTATTTTTACTTGTATTGCAACAAGCCATAATTTTTTGCATTTTCATTTCATGTACAAGGTTTTAAAATAATGTAAAAAAATATGAAATATAATATTATAATAATTATAATTATATAATATGAAAATACATAATTCACTTTTTATGCAAGAGCCAAAAAATATATTATATATTATTTATATAGGGTTAGGGTTAGGGGTAGCTCCAGGGTAGCTAAGGGTGGCTAAGAGTGAGGACAGTGAAAGCAATACAAAATAAAATGTCAAGCTACTTTGAGTAGCCAAAAAAACTGCATATGACAATTTTTACTAAAATGTGACCACTGTGACACTTAAAAAGTCATGAGTAGCAACTATTTCAATAATGGTTTAAAATCTCTAAAATGTCACCCTTAACTGAATGTGGCGAGTGCTGCTGAATGCCTGGACCACCAATACTTGTTTCCCAGCAATCAAATCCACAGTCTCTTAGATCTTGCACTGTGCCCTGGACAACAGAGGTGCTGGTTTCTTAAAAAGAAAAAAGGAAAGTACAGGAAATAGGGATTAATATTCTCTTCCATGCATATGTGGTCTTATTGTGTCATTGCCACAAACACCTATTCCAATAATCAAGGAAATTTACTTTAAAAATATAAATTACCATTACATTATACCATACATAACTCAAGGACCATTAGTCCCATACAAAAGCATACTTATACACTAAAGACTTCAAGAAATCATTAAAAGACAGTCTTCTATATGAGCTCACCAGGTCTGAGAAGTGTGATGCCACAGCCTCCTCCTCCTGCTCCGGTGAGTTTGCTGTGGAGCCCTTTGGCCAGTGTGACCCGACATAATGTGTCCAAAGCAGGATGTCCCACCCCCATGACATTGAGGTGGTGTTGATTTATGTCAATGAGCTCCTAGAAAATCAGATTAAAACCATTATTATTCAACCTACATAAATAAATAAATAAATAAAATAAAATATAAATATATATAATATATATATAAATAGTATATATAGATAGAATATATACACACACAATATATAAGTGTGTATGATAATATTATATAGTGTGTGTGTGTGTGTGTATAAATATAACACTATATAGTGTGTGTGTGTGTGTATATAACATTATATATATCTTTACATACACACACACACACAAATATATGATATATATCTAAACACACTATAATACATAACATCTATTACACATAATATATACATATAATCTATACACACTATATATACTATATATCTATACATACACACATAATATACGCACACACACTAATCTCTCACACACACACCACACACACACACACATTAATCTCACATCACACACACACACACACACACACACACTAATCATCACACACACAGTTTGTGGCAAAGCATATGTAGTAGGTGTATCTTAATCAGAAATAAACTTTTACCTCCAGAGTGTTTTAGTGCTCTCCGGTAATGGCTCATGGGTCATTTCTGAAAGTACTTTCTCACAAGTGCAGGAAATGGCATCCACTGAGTCAAGCACAGGGGTCATAATTGTAGGAAACTGTTATGGGAGTAAAATGTAGCATTATCTTTAGCTTATTTGGAATGTTTGTAATGATCACATAATAGTGCTAAATTCCTTAAACACTCCAAACACTGAGCAGCTAGATCCAAATGAACTATTTTGTCTTTGCGTCTTTACTGAGATTAAGGAGGTATTTCACAACTCAGTAAAACCGTTAACAAGTAAAGAAAGTGAGTGAACAAAGCAAATGAATTAAAAATATTTTAGTACCACAACAGCTCAATCATAAATTTGAGCAATGCTTTGTCAAGGTTACGGCTCACTGAGGACAAAGCTATACTTTAATTTTAGTAATTCATTAAAGAGATCAGTGATATGCACTTAAGTATCTGTAATGTAACTAAACCCCAGCATTATAATGAAATACCAAGTAATAATGACATGAGAAAAGGATTGTTGCACCTTATTAATTTTGTCCTTTACTCCGGCTACCAGTACTTTGGTGCTACGAGGTACTTTGGTGTTGGTCAGTAGGATTCTTAATAGTGGTACTCTGTGGGGAAAAAAGTTAGATATTAAAAACAAACACACACACTTTCAAATTTAAAGGAACTGCCATATGCATGCCTGCTTAGGGGTATAATTTTCCCTGAGAGAAATCTCAACATCCCACCTATAAAAAAGTCATTAAAAATATTTAAATTATCAAATGTTTCGTTAAATAATACTTGTTTTGTTTAGAGGAGGGCAAACTCACCCCAAGTTCCAACAGCATTGTCTACTCCTGAAGGATTGCCATGGATGATCATCTCCCCTTGAAATGCCCAACTGTTGATTAGCTCTAGGTCCTCCTGACACCACCTAGAACAGATCAGCTGTAAGTGAATGTTTACAACAGGCTCCTCCCTCCTGTTACACCGACAACATGCTCTTTCTGCCACAGGCTTCACACACGGGGATGAAAATGTAATGTACTTCTAATCCAGGGCTCGGTGCAGGGAGGGCCCCTCACCAAGTCTACACTATGCATGTAAAGAACATGTAGAGCATGTCAACTAAGATGGTTTGTACCCAGGGCCAAGAATTTTGTCCCACACTCCTACTTTCTGCCATTATGAAATGTATAATGACACATTCCCAAGTGTTGAATGGTGTCATGTATATATCCACAGTGACTTGGCCTTTGGAAATTGTGTAAGAGTGGATGGGGAGAAGAAGAAAAAGTTGGTGTTTGAGCACAGACAGGAATTAAACAAAGCATCTCCCCAGACAATCAGATTGTCCCAAGATAGGAGATATGCAAAAAGAGAAATCATGATTGGATTATTTTATACCATCATATCACCATTCACAACCCACATTTATCACTTCATAAATCATAAGTTCATAAGCAGGTTTTCTGTATTACATTACCTGCCAGTTTGCTCACATTCTCTGAGGGGGGCAGCGATGGCTCCACTTGCGCAAAGCAGGGCCGTAGCCAAACAAACGGAGAAGGCAGCACTGGATCCCAGTCCTGCTCCAGTGGGCAGCTCAGACCACACAGTCACCGTCAAGCTGGGCAGTTCACTACAGAAATAAATGTAGACATGCCCAGGCTACGGTTACATGCACACTCAAAATCTGATTATTATTATTATTATTACATAGTTATTTATTGTTTTTAAGAATATAAAATTATATGTAAACATCAAAATCTGATGCGAGTAATCCAATTTCTTTCTAACTCATGGTCCTTCTGATTAGTAGGGCTGTTACAGTCAATCCAATCAATTGGAAAGGCATGTCCAGTTGACTAAAACAGACAGTGGCGTGAAACTGGCAAAAGCTACGAGTATTCTATGGTCTGACCATGTATCTGACCCTAACTGCAAAAATGACTATTTGTACAAAAACTATGAAAGGAAGATGACACTCGTTCACAACCAAACCCTCAGATAGCTCAAGCCATGCTTTCTTCTTTCTGATGTTGTCCCATAGAAATCCTTATAATCTAAATAACATAATTAGTCAACTAAAACACATTCGACCGATGAATTGACTAATTTACTAAAGGCAGTTTGCATGTCATTTAAACAACCTTAAAAGTTCCAGAAATAAGATCATACTTTTCAAGCACATGCAAGTAAACACAGATCATCTCATAATGCTTGTTCAGCTTCAGTTTTTGAAGTGAAGTGGACAGATTAAACAGGCAAATTAGGTGCCCTTTAAAAATTATGACGCACACAAACTTACCCGACTCCAAACATGGAGATATAAATGTAAAGGAACGCTAGAGTGGCCATATTAGATGTTTCCAAGTTTCCATTTGTTACTCCAACAAACTCCCGCAGACACTTCATTAATTCAGCATTGAGGAGTTTGCCTTCATTTTTTTTACCTGGCATCAAACGAATGAAAAAACTAAAATCAGTCGTCGAAGTCACTTTCATTCAGAAGAACAGATACTTATGGGCAATAAAGGGCACGTGTTTGTATATTTATGTCATCAACAATGGCGTGTCACCCACCACAAGGACCAGGGACTAGTGACTTCAGTTCTGTCAGATCCCAACAAAGGAAGGTGTTGATATTAGGGAGGTTGATGCAAACTTTTCCATCTGTAGAAGCTTTTAATCTCAAATATGTTCTTAGGTTCAAACTGACAGCAAGGGCCATCTAGAAATAAATAATAATTATATATATATTTACTTATTAATGCATTATCCTTGCTTAAAAACTGATACCTTCCCATGAACAACAGCATGTTCTCCGTGGAGGATTGCCTTCCCTGGAGCAGACAAGATGCAGTCCTTCACGAGCATCACTGCAGAGTTCCGTGTCTGAAACAGGAGACTTGGTCCAGAAAGGCACCGCTTGTATTATTAGTAATACTAGCTACTTTTAGCTCACGTTAATCTCCTGAAGCTTCAACTGCGAATGCTAGAAAGTCAATCGATAATCAAGACATGATCTGAATCCAAAGACATCCCTTTGAAACTCCGGGGTGCCTCTGCAGTGTGTCACAATAAAAAACACGCCAAAATACTCGGATATGGCATGTTTTTTCACTCGTTTTTCAGGATCCAATCAGCTAAAAGCTAGTGGCCTCGTCACAGCGCTATCCAACGTTCGCTCCGTTGTCTCATTGTCACGCAACCAATCGTGCAATGTCGTGTCATTCACAAGACACGCCCACAAACTATAGGTGCCGTCACGGAACAAATTGTTTGTGCTAACAGCGCTAGCTTCTTCTCGTCAACATGAATTTTGTAATAAAACCTGGTCACTTTTGCGTCGGTATAAGTATGTTTATGAACGCTCATCGAAGCTGTGGGGTGATTTTTTCAAGGCGAAAGTACAATTGTTTTTCTGTTTTGCTATGTCTGCTCTTGTAATTCTTGTTACAGTGACTAAATTAACCTTATAATTTTTCTCCTAAGTTACGTCAGTGAGGTGGACAACAGAATGCCAAAAATATATAGTAAAACTGGAGATAAAGGTAATTAGACTCACAATGTTACATTGATTTGGTAAACACATGGGACAATGCCAATAATACATTGTTCTTTCATTCTTTTTCAAAGGGTTCTCCAGCACTTTTACAGGAGAGAGGAGACCAAAGGAAAACCTCATATTTGAAGCTCTGGGAAATACAGATGAACTTTCATCAGCCATAGGGTAATTTTTTTGGTTTAATTAAAATAATAACGTTGCTGTTAACCAACTCAAACTCTATGTTACATTACAGTTTGGCCAGAGAATATTGTCTTGAAAAATCTCATACTTTCACAGAACAGCTTGATAAGGTACGGTTTTTGTTTGCACAGATTTCGTATACATTTCTGACACATGTCTTAACAAATTGGATATTTTGAGCAGATACAGTGTATTTTACAAGATGTGGGCTCCAACATTGCCACACCTCAATCATCAGCAAGAGACAGTCACATAAGTGAGATTTTTTTATTTATTTGTTTATTTAATATTGAGTATATATTTAATATACATTGGTTGACACCCGTTGTATAGTTTTAAGTGTTTTCAACATGTGTCCATAGGGGGCTTTTTCAAGGTTTAGTCCAGATTAACAGGTTAAAGATTCTATACAATTCCATATTACTGCAACTGAATATTTTTCTACAATTCTACACAGAATTAGACATTAAATTGTTTTCTTCAAAATAACATCTGTATGTTAAATTGATATGTTCCTTTCTAGAAAGAACACAGTTTACCAGTTCATCAACTGCAGAGTTGGAAAACTGGATCGATCAATTTACAGAAGAACTTCCTCCACTGACAAATTTTATTCTACCTGTAAGTCAGAACATTTGTAAAACTAGCACAAGAAAAAAATTGTTAACCCTTATCTTATTGAAATACATAATTATATCACAGTCTGGAGGAAAGAGCAGCGCTGCTTTGCACTTAGCTCGGACCATATGCCGAAGAGCAGAACGCAGGTAAGTCATATAAGATCTTTGAATTGCTTCGCTGTCTGCTTTTTGTATTGTTTAACAGTTTCATGTTGAAATGCAGTGTAGCTCCGATTGTGCGGTCTGGGGAGGCAGATCCAAATGTTACCAAATTTTTAAACCGGCAAGTAATATTTATTTTTACAATAACACATTTTTCATAATACAGTAATAACCCAAGTAATTTTTTTACTCTAGGTTGAGTGACTACCTTTTCACTGTAGCCAGATATGCTGCAATGAAAGAAGGCAAAGAGGAAAAAATCTACAAGAGGATTTAAAAGACAGGTAAAAGACATTTTTATAACTTGCAGTTTCTTGTGACTTGGTGAACATCCATTTGATGTTTCTCCGGATATCACATTTGTATAATTATGTATTTTCTAATAAAAAGTGCATGATTGCTAAAACCATAGTTATAATTTCACAAATCTGACATTGGTGTCGTCTTCATTCACAGGATCTGGCACCAGCCCTGACTTCTCTGGGACAGAGTACTGGCCCATGCCATTAGAGACAAGGTGCGCTCCTCATATGGTGGATAGCGCAGATAGGTGACACACTCAAACCGGAGACTTCGAAGCAGGCATGATTTCTTGTGAGAAAATGTATCAAAGCTGGAGCGTCCATGATAGGAACCTGTTCCACTGGTACCTGTTTAGGATTTGGTTAAAAACTTTTAATCTTAGGGGGGGAAGGTTAAAGGAGACTTACTTACCTACTCCACCAAATGGAAGGGTGACCATGAGACTCTGCAAGACACAGTCATTGGAGCAAAAGCTTCCACTAGAGGTTTCATTCATTAGTTGTGAGATAACCTGCAGCAGACACAAATATGACCATGTATTTGTCACTGTTCATTGTTGATATAATGAAGCTATATGTGTTTTTGTGGTTGTATTTTTTGATGTGCATTTTTAAAATATTTTCTTACTTTTTTTTTTTTACACATCACACTACAACAAAAGTAAGTCTCCTTTAATGACGCCAGAGCGTCATGTGATTTAATTCAAAAGGATTGAGCAGATTATTTTACCTCGCTGTTGTTGGAGAAAGCGTACACACAGAGCGGTTTCTCGCGTTTATTGATGAAGGCTATTGCTTCATCTACATTTTGCACAGTGAGAAGTGGAAGCACTGGGCCAAACACATCCTGCTGCATGATTAGGTCTGTGTTCCCATGGACATAATTGTTGGCGCTACAAAAAGTACAACATTGTTATATTATTATGTTATAACCAACAATAAATGAAAAAAAAAAAATCTATATATATATATATTATATATTAAAAAATATATATAATTACCTATGTATTTTTCTGCTTCTATTGCCTGGCCACCCACTGCCACTTTTCCAGATTTCCACAAAATATCTTTTGTTTTGTTGAAAATGTCTGCATTAACAATGCGACCAAAACTGCGAGACTCTTTGGGATTTGGTCCAAAGAATTGCATAAGGCAGCACTTCATGGCCTGCACAAACCGAACTTGTACACTTTTGTTGCACAAAATGTAGTCTGGGGCCACCAAGCTTTGTCCAGCATTGTGAAACCTAGCCCAGGCTATCCGCTGTGCCGTGGTGACAATGTCACAATGCTGATCCACATAACAAGGGTTCTTGCTTGCCAAAACCAGGGTGACAGGTGTGAGTGTGCGGGCTGCAGCCTGAGCTATTCTGTTCCCATCTTCACGGGTTCCTGTTATTTATTGAGCATCTGTTAATTCTTTATCTAAAAATAAATAGCAAATTGTGAACAATAAATACTTTTATTTTCTGACGTTACCTGTGAAGAAGACGTGATCAAATTTTTGTTCCACAATGTCGGGTAAATCATTTTTCAGAGCAAGAATTACATGGAAGCATTCCTTAAAAACAACAATAAATAGATCAGATTTGACCTTTTGTTACGGTAGACATTTCTTCTTACATTATTCAAATATAAAGGAATGAGACGATGGAGGAGCTCGGCTGTATTAACTGTGCACTCAGATGGATTTATGATTGCACAGTTTCCTGAATGAAAACAAACAAAACAAATGAGCCCACAAACAATTAATATACATTTACAAATTCATAGTTTTGCTGCACCTGCTGCTATGGCCCCAACCAATGGCACTAGACACATTTGGACAGGACTACACCAGCCTCCCACAATGAATACCACCCCAAGGGGCTCATTCACCATATAACAGTCATCCAGCGTTGTGGACTAGAATAAAAAAAATATGCTAAATTAAATTTGCACTCAAAATCCTCTCAGATAAAAGGATTACCTGACATGAACTAGTCAAAAATAGAAATTTGTTTCAGATTTTAATCTCTTTACTTAAGTCCAACAGAATGCCTTTGTCTAACAGAGGAAGAATGTGCTTGTTGAGTTTGTTGAGTTTGTTTGTTTGACTCACCAAGTTTTTTTCAACTTGTTGTGGCTGCATCCATTTCTTGAGGTTGCTGATGGCATAAAGGGCTTCATTTTTGACAAGAATCAGTTCAGACATCACTGTCTCAAAGTGTGGCTGAGCCGTGTATACAATGAAATACATTATTTCAAAAGCAATATAGCAAATGTTTCCATTTAACAGCAAATGTATCGCACCTTATGCAGGTCTTTTCCAAGGACTTGCACAAAGTCACATTCATGTTCCTCTAGCATTTGGACCATTGCCTCAAGCTGAGCCCGACGTGAGCTCTCCTTAATAGTGAGCCCGGCCTTAAAAGCCGCCCTGGCTCTTCTGAGCAGATCCACACACTCCAGTGGATACGTCCTCAAGCACGGTTCACCAAGTCTAGTCCTAAAAAACAACAGTGTTCTACAAACAGCTTTCATTGTTCTATTAAGTGAAGGCCTACCTATTTCTACATACCTTCTGCAAGTTAAACGTCCATTTCTCTGACAGGAATTACAAGCTTTAAATTTCACACTCATTTCTCTCATCAAAAACACTGAATGATGCCTTTCTGAACTGTTCTGTAACGCTTAGGCTTATAGTGCACTCAGCAAAAATCCCAGTGGCAAGGGGGATATTGAAAATTCCAACAGCAACCAATCAGGTGATGTTGACTGTTTAAACGTTTGAGTATAGCACAGTAAATTAATTTTAGAAGACGACAATGACAATTTACCGGTAAACAAAAATTACATCCATTGTATATTTTAATAGTTTCTGCCGAAAATATCTTAGTTTAGCTACTTTCTAGTCTATTTCTATTTTCAGAATAAACACTACATACCTTCTTAATACTTTGAACCAGCGGGACGGTGAAGGGCTTGGTGGGCTGCTCATGATTCACTTTTGATCTCGAAGGACAACTTCTCATTTAATGAAATAGAGCAGAAAGCACACACTGAAAACAGTACACACACTCCACACACCATAATCCTCAATACATGTTAATCTGGAGTGAGACTACAATCTCCAGATAAACTTCAGTGTTCTGGCTGCTTAGTACAAGTGTGGTAAATGTAGACAGAAATGAACAACAACAAAATAGTTCCAGAGTAACTTTTATTTTGTACTAAAAGAATGGAAATTCAAAATCTGCATTAGCAGTCAACTGGTACATGAATGTGTTGTCTAGGCTTGACATCATTGATCACTGATGAGAAACCTCATCGCAATACACAAATTTCTGAGGTATGTTTCATCAGCGCATCACCATTGTAGTCATGTCTCTTATCTTAAAAGACAAAACTTCCTTCAGATTTATTTTTAGTGGCATAGGAGGATGTAATCATTTATACCATGTGTGTTAGTGATAAAGGATATTAGAGGTTAAAAATATGACATGTCTTGAAAGAGTAAAATCATTTTGCATAATAAAATTACTTGTTAAAAGAGTTCATTTTAAAAGAGTTATATTTACCCCCTTAGTCTAATAGACTGCTTTGAACCCTGTGTTATTTTTAGGCTAATAAATTGAAGTTCCTCCTCTTAGAACACTTCACAGATAAAACAAAGCCGACACTTGTGCAACAATGTCATTTTAAGAAACATCTAATCAAGCCTTTGGTTCAAAAACCAATCCCATGACATCATGTTTGAGTTTGTGGCCTCTTACGATTTTCCACATGGCTTAAAACTTCCAGAGCACATAACCCTCCCTTGTGGTTGAGTGGTACAGTGGTTGGTTGTTTTTTAAAACATTTTTTGAAATAACAAGTCTACGTGTATATATTTACCCATTTCTATGGCTTGCTTCCAGTATACATTAGCATGTGTTACACTTACAGTCAGACATGATAGTAAGGTTGGTTTAATACATGAGGCACTCAGCACTTTGTAAAAGTGGAAGTTTCTCTAGGTACATACAAACACTACTAGGTATTGTTATAATTAAAGGTTTACCACACAAAGCAAAGTTGTGTCTATAGATACAAATGAAGGAACATTTCCAGTGTATTTTCCCAGAAATGTAAGGTGATAAAACAAAGTCATCTTTCTTTTAAATATATATATATATTTAGCATGATTATAGTTTCTGCCCAACATTGACATCATACACATTGATCAAACTACTTAAACTAGTGTAGCTAAAGTCAACTTCTAAGCCAATGGGCACAACCTCCATCTGTTTTTTCATGAAAAATGGTATGAGATTGAAAAGGGAGATAATGCAATAGGACAGTATTTCTGAGGAACTACTCCTAAATACATACATAAAGATGCATTAACTTTAGTGTAACATTTTAAGATCCATCCAATATCAGGTAAAGATGTTCTGGATAATGGAGTCCAAGCTTGTAAGTATATGCATCACTTGGTTCCACCAGCACAAGTGACATGTATGTATTGGCTTGCATCTGTATTGCTTTTCAGTTCACTTGAAATGTGTGGAGTGTTATGTCCAAGAATGATTTTGTTAGGCCTGAGAAACAGATTCAGCCATGGTCTTTCACTATGTAATCAAGCAACATTACATTTTTTGAGTGGAAAAGGAGAGGTCCTAAAATTCGGATTGTGCTGCTAAAACAACACTTTACAGTGGGCTGAAGAACCTCAGATGTTGAGATCCATCCACTGAATACCAGCGGTAGTTTCGGTTTCATCTGACAGCCACACTGGTCAGCTCAGGCTCTTTTTGTGTGCAAAAGAGTTAGGAGAGCTCAAAGCCTGTGTTCATGCTTATGGCATATCTGAGTTTATCACGTAAAATGCTCTTCTTGCTGTAATTGGGCAGCTTGAGCAGGTTGAAGCATGTTGATGAAGTGGGAAGTCGACCACCAGGTTCCTTCTTGCGAATAGTGAAAAAACCCCTGAGAACACTGCCCAGTGTGTCTCCGGTGTCCTACATTAAAAAAAAAAAAATCAAAACTTAATATTTCAGTTTTAAACAATTGCTTCATGCAATTTGGTGGGGTTGCTTTAATGGATCACACTCTTACCTGATCGTCCGAGACCTCTACACAGCGGATGGAAAACGGTGGTTTGAGGTAGGCAAACCCAAGAAGTGGTGGCCTCGAACAGCTGGTGACAAACTATCCAAAAAAATCCAGTATTATTTTAGCAGCAACCATAATATTTCAGACTAATTTGTACATAAAGTAAACTTGGTTACTTTAAGGAACATGGCCCGCTCCTCTGCATTGAAGTCACTTGACAAAATGTCCCAGAGCCAGATAATAACACGATGGCTGCTATGAAAGCCTCCATAGTACACAGTGTGTTTCCTAAAACACGGAAATTGATTAGCTCGGACGTCAACTTACAATGTGTATTTTTGTAATTTTTTCTACACATTGCAAGCCTATTACAGTGTGTATTGTTACAAGTAATAAAAACATACTTGAGGTCATCTAGATCAATCTCAGCGTTGTCTCCTGAGATGAGGCGCTGAACTTCAGGCGTAGAAAACATATGTAACCACTCAGGGTTTATGATACTGCGGAAGCCACGGATGAAAGCAATTGTCTGGTCTTTAATTTGTGTGTGCATTCGGAAGTGAGCCATGAGGTGGATGTAGCTGATCCTATAAGCAAAAGAAAGAATTAACACTATTTGGAAACTAGTGAACCATTTGTGATCAACTTACTTATTCTCATTGGTAACTGGCATCGTTTTTCCTCCAGGTATTAATTCATGGCAAACCAGCTGAAAGATGAAATAACCTTCAAAGAATATGTTTATTTCTTACACAAGATTATATACCACTAAACCCTCTTACCTGCCCCATAACGTCCTCATCATAAGACAGTGTAAGTCCTAGATCACCTACATCTCCATCATAACGCTGGAAAAACAAACAAAACATTTTGAAGCCCGGAACAATGCAATGTTGGTATCTAAAAGCAACTTACCTTTATTGATGTAAGATTTTTGTAAAACTCAGAATCCAGTGAGGGGAGCTCATCAATAGAGCTGTAGAATGAGCTGTGATGGTGACCCAAGACTTGGCTCAGAAAGAAGGAGGCGAAGGGGACATCAACAACAATTCCCTTCATGCACAAAAAAATCTATTATCAAGAGCACGTTTGGCATTTTCTCTGTCAAAGCAACACATCATTGGAACTCTGTTCCCATTAGCATTAATAGAATATAGAAGTAACATCCTACAATGTTTTTAAAGCTCATTTAACAAAATGGTTCATTTATAACCAGCACAGCTGACACTGACACTTATCTGTTGTTGTGGTTGTGATGTGTTGTCTCCAGTTCATGTCTTTTACTAAGATGTATGTTCTGAATGTTTGTGAACATGTTTTGTCTATTGCCTCTGCTGTCTAGCTGGATGTGCATGTAAATGTTTCTCACGTGTTCTAATGGCTGTGAATGAAAATAGTTTGTACATACATTGTTTTAAACCTTTTTAGGGTGACATTGTAACATCTGTCCAGAGACTATGGATGAAAATGAGCCTTGTGGCTAAATCTGGTGCATTTACAGAAATGTTCAAGAATGTACACTATCCCTGTCAAAGAAATAATAATAAACATAGGGTAAAATAAAGATCTTAATAAATTATACATACCTCATACACAGCCTTCCCAAGCATCTTTCCAACAAACTCAAACAACTGCAAATGGTTTTCGTGAATATATGATGTGGGCGAAGGATAAAGTCGCTCATTTCCACTTGTTGTCTGCAAAAAAAATTCTGACGTGGTTAATTAGTTGTATACATATATAGATTAATACGTATGATAAACAAAATTGACCTTGAAAAGGTTTAGAGCAGGGTTGAACACTTTCTTAATAATCTCTTCTAAAAACTCTTTAAATACACCATCCTGGTCTATTCCAGCCTCGTCCACTCCCAAGTCATTCACAAACTTCACTCGAATTACACCTTTGATAGAATTGACAGGTAATCTTCGCAGTTGGTCATATCCGTCCTGAAATAAGAAATACCGCTTTAAGTATTAAATTTCTTTTTTTAATAAATAGATGTCTTGTACCTCCAGCATCCTTGAGCGACGAATGGTTATATGAGTGACATGTGGTGATGCAGAACTCGTCTCTACCAATCCTAAAGTTTCTTTTTCTTTCGTCACAATATTTCTAAACAGCAGCACTCTCTTCAACAAAAACAAACTCATTTAGTTTTGTTTATATGACATTTTATGAGAAAAAAAGACCACTTACATTTTTATGAGGAATGACGTGTGGAATGTACTGCAATAAAAGTTGAGCTCTCTTCTTCCCTTTTTCCAGTTCTTGGAATAACAAACTCGGCTTCAAATCCCTTTGTAAAAATAAGCGTAATGAGTTTCTTCCAAATTAGTATTTCTTATGTTTACTGTTAAAAGTTGCATTACTTGCGCAGCCAGTGTTCATCTGGCGTGAATCTTCTTCGGCAGTCCCGCTCATAAAGCACCATTAACCAGCCATGAACGCTGTGAAATAACTCCAGTTTTTCTCCTTTTGCATTTTCTACAACAAATGTAAAGTGTGACGTGTGAAGTTCGGAATAATGTTTGACAAAAATCACATATTTACCTAAAATGCCATCCCAGATCATCTTAAAGACAAATGTGTTCAGAAAAGAAGAAATGGTGAGGAGTTCCTCTATCTTAAAAGAGGTTTGTTCTTCATAGACCTCAATGTCATCCAAAATACTGCAGAAGAAAAACATGTATTCTTATTAACAGCCTGGTACAGGAACCTTTCTGTGCAGCTGAAAACAAAACACTTGCGCCAGATAAACACTGCCATGAAAATCATGGGAATGAGACGACACCAATCTGTGAGCTTCTGTACCTACCACCTTCCATGTCCTCCACTCAGAGTATAACCTTTTGCCCTCAGGGAGGTGCTATAGGGTCCCCCAGTGCAGACTCAAACTTTGCCTACATCTATAAGGCTGCTAAACCAGCCAAGGAACTGAAGCTGTGATTGTATGATTGTATTGTGTGTTTAACTGAAGGTACTACAGCACAAGTCCACTAAAACAAGTATATTACAAGTATATTGTATTGTATTGAATTAAATAGAATAAAGAAAATGTATTATTAGAATGAATTTCAAAAATATGAGAATTACGTGATAAGGTGTCGCGAGCAGTCACAGAACAGCATCAGCATGGCCAGAAGCTGTTTGGACTCTTCTGTATCATTATTTAGACACTCCATAAACAGTTTGAGTCCGCCCTGTGGACCAAGCTCACAGATGAAGGCCCATAGTTTAGGCAGAAGTTCATCCAGATGTGTTAGACCTGGGGAAAACAATTATACATCAATAATAATTCCATAATTATTCCCTTTTTGGGGTGGTGCCTCTAATAAACAGACCTGTGAGTATCTGAAGGCGTATCTGTGTTAATGTAGACAGAGCAGTCTGATAAAGCACACAAATACTGCACACTTTCTGAACTTCTGCTGAGTCGACGCGCTTTCCTCCAACCGGCTTCAAGATGTTTCGTACAGAGGCTGACTTCTGAAAAGCTCGTTTGAAGAGGTCTAAACATAAACATGAAAACAACATTTAAATTGTGCACTATGTAAATGGTGGAGAACATGTCACTTGCTTGTCAGCATGATATTGCTTTGCCTGGTAAGTTTAATTCCATTCTGTGTATCGGCCTGTTACGATAATTAATAAAATGATTATTAATATTATATAAATATTTGAACACCCTGCGATTTGGCAAGCTCTCCCACTTAATTCTTAAAATCACAATAAACTATTTTCTGATAGAACGTATATTCATAAAATTAATAAATATCAGTTTATACAGTGAGGAAAATAAGAATGTAAACAGCCTGTGATTTTGCAAGTTCTCCCACTTATGGAGGGGTCTGAAATTTTCAAGGTAGGTGCATTTCCACCGTAAGTGACAGAATCTAAAAGAAATTTGGAAATCTCGTTGTATGATTTTTAAATAATTTATTTGAATGTTATGGCTGCATATAAGCATTTGAACACCAGCCAATCAGCAAGAATTATGGCTCTCAAAGACCGGCTGGTCTGCCTTTAAAAAGTCTACCGCTACTCCACTTATTAATCTAAATTAGTAGCACCTGTTTCAGCTCGTGAGCTGCATAAAGACACCTGTCCACCCCCAAATCAGTCAGATTCAAACTACTACCATGGGCAAGGCCAAAGAGCTGTCAAAAGACACCAGAGACAAAATTGTAGACCTCCTCAAACTGGAAAGGGCTACGGGGCAATTGGCAAGTAGCTAGGTGAAAAAAGATCAACTGTTGAGAGCAAATTGTTAGAACATGGAAGAAGCTAAAGATGACTGTCAATCTCCCTAAAACTGGGGTATTAATGATGATGAGAAATGTGAGGAATCAGCCCAGAACTACAGGAGCTAGTCAATGACCTGAAGAGAGCTGGGACCACAATTTCAAAGGTTACTCTTGGTAATACACTACACTGCCATAGTTTAAAATTATGCATTGCAGGGAAGGTTTCCCTGCTTAAGTCAGCACATGTCCAGGCCCTCTGAAGTTTGCCAATGACCATCTGGATGATCAAGAGGAGTCATGGGAGAAAGTCATGTGGTCAGATGAGACCAAAATAGAAGATTTCGGTATAAACTCCACTCCCTGTGTTTGGAGGAAGAAAGATGAGTACCATCCCAAGAACACCATCCCTACTGTGAAGCATGGGGGTGGAAACATCATGCTTTGGGGGTGCTTTTCTGCATAGGGGGACAGGACAACTGCACTCTATTAAGGAGAGATGAATGGGGCCATGTATTGCGAGCTTTTGGGCAATAACCTCCTTCCCTCAGTCAGAGCATTGAAGATGGGTCGTGGCTGGGTTTTTCAACATGACAATGACCTGAAGTACACAGCCAGGATAACCAAGGAGTGTAAGAAGCATATCAAGGTTCTGGAGTGGCCTAGCCCGTCTCCATACCTAAATCCAATAGAAAATCTTTGAAGGGAGCTGAAACTGTGTTGCTCTGAGACAGCCCCGAAACCTGACAGATCTAGAGAAGATCTGCATGGAAGAGTGGGCCAAAATTCCTGCTGCAGTGTGTGCAAACCTGGTCAAGAACTGTAATTGTAAACAAAGGCTTCCGTCCCAAATATTAACACTGATTTTCTCAGGTGTTAAATAATTATTTGCAGCAATAACATACATTTATTTATAAATCATACAATGTAATTTCCGGATTCTTCACAGTGGAACTACATCTACGATGAACATTTCAGACCCCTCCATAAGAGAGAGAACTAGTAAAATCACAGGGTGTTCAAATACTAATTTTTCTCGCAATCAACTGATAATATTTATTAATGGTATGTGTTCTATCGAAAATGTGTTTAATGTGATTTTAATTCTGTACAGTTATAACATCATTGACGGGTTATTGTGACAGGCCTATCTGTGTAACATATCATCTCCACGGAGACAAGCAGGTGACACCACCAAATCAAGTTACAGGTCAGATATGCGGAGAGGTAAGAATGTGTGTTTTTCAAGCTATTAGCAATATAAACACCTGTAATTGAATACATGCAAGATAGATGTGTTTAATGCCAAACTGTAAACAACAGTAAAAACCAAAGGAAAGCAATTGAGACAATCACCACCAGGAAAGTTACATTTCCAGCACCATTTAAAATATGAATATTAAATTTTTTTTGCCAAACTTACTTTTAACTGGTAGATTGTTTTGTGATGTGCTTGGTTGTGGTGATTGGGGTGGAGGAGGAGTGGGTTCTTGGCTCTCCAGTTTTTTGGAGAGCACATCACTGAAGAGAGTCCGAATAATTGAAACGCCCCACAAGTTTTGAAGTTGTTTAGTCACCAGCGGCATTGACTCGTTTAAGCTATAAACATAAATAGGAAATAGAACATCAGGGTACATCTATCTACAGGTATTATAACCTCCAATAACGACTTTGCCTCGTACCCATAGTCAACACTTTGTGAGAACCAGCCCAGGACCGGGTGCCAGTGAGTGAGATTTGACTTCTTTTGAGAGACATATCTCTGACAGTATGACAACATGTCAGTCAGATCCTTCACAAAATGACTTGCCTCTTCTTCCAGGACTCTCTCATTTAGATATCCCAAGTGAATGAGGTTTCCTTGAAATGTAAAATACAAAGTATCAGCATACCAGTACATTACAACATTATAGCTCTGTGATCACAATGTTATCAAATGTACAATACCTAGTAAACAGAGGGTATGACTTCCCTCTAAACACACACATATATCAGAGCATTGTTCTTCCCGGCTGAGAAACAGAATAAATTTCCGTAGCAGTTCATGTGTCTGAATGGTTGCCATACACTGTAAAAAATAAATAGTTTCAATAGCTTTGTGTAATCTATTTTGTACAAAAAAAAACCAGAAAACCATTTGTGTAATTTTGACACATACCTCTGGCGTGAGGACATTGAGATGGTGTACAACTGCTGGTACTGACATAATGTGCAATAGAAATGATCTCAGTAGGTTATCAGAAAAGTGTGCAGCAAGTACTGGTCTAAAAGTACAACAATAAAAAATTGAAACATAACATTTCCTCCATCAATAACATTTAAGCTTACTGACCTCAATGCCAAGGTGAAGATTGCCGTTAGAGTTCCTTTTGAGAGAGATGGTCTAGAACGTGCTAAGCCATTGGTCAGTAAAATCTTTTTTTAAAAAAGGGAGGGGTGGGGGGGATTGTATTGAAATGAATGAGTAAAGGGTTTGTGTACTACAGCGATACATTACTATACATATAGCTAACCTGTAATACTGAATAGAACCCTTTTTGGTTGAGATGGCCCATAATATTTTCACAGATTCTTGTTAAAGCGGGTCTTAAAGCTTCGCCTGAAATTAACAGAAAACAATACCATATTGAATTTTTATCATTTAGGGTATGCTTTTGAAATTTGAAATTTACCTTTTCCTCGGACTATTCGCCAAGTAGAAGTGTCAGTGAAAGTCACCAGCATGGTCAGATATAAGGTTATGATTTTATTGTCCTGAAGTATGTCGGGCTGCAAGGCAAGCAGTATTAGTTTGATGTAATATTGTAATATGCAGTATAATATATTCTTACTTTGTGTAGACAAACACACCTTTAATTTTTTTAGCAAGACACAACAAGTCCACAATACATCCTTTATCTGTTTGAGCCATGCAATAGTGAGGTCTTTGGAAAGAGCCAAAGACACATACCAAACCTGTAGATAGAACAAATGCATAATTGAAAGTGGTTTCAATCGATACCTAAGAGCGCTTCCTACGTTAACAGCAAAATTGGTAAATGTACTTACTTTAGGCTCATTTTCAACATCCATACTGGAAAGAATAGCACGGCACAGTTTCTCAAATCTCTGAATAAAAAGTATTCATGTTAGTGTCTGTTATTAGACTCTTGCACAAAATCAAGTTTTAAGTTGACCCACCTGCTTGTCTTCTTGACGGTTGATGAATAATAATTTCCGGGCAATTTTAAAAATAGAAAGTGCATTTCTCTTTGTCTCAGAGTTTTCAAAATATTCATCAATCTCCTTCCTGATGAGAAAATAATCAAGAAAACATAAGCAAGGACTCCCGCCAATGTGGTTAGGTGAATAACACCAAAATATCAAAGTTTTATCACCTTATTTCCTTTTGGAGCTTGGAGCGACAGAGAAAACCTCTGACAACAGCTTGAATAGTGGTTGCTGCTTTCTCCTTCTCCTTTTGCCCTTTCCTCTCCTCCCTGGCTTGTCTGGCTTTATCCAGGAACTCAGATTTGGAACTTTGAGGAACAGTAAACATTGTGCCAGCTGAAAAATAAAGGTTTGTGCTAATGCATTTACAATGTCATTTATATTGACGCACTGTATTGGCAGTGTCAAAATTATGGAACTTAAGTCACCAGACATGTGCAGACATTTCGGTGTAGGTCTACTTACGTACAATGTTTTCCCAAATGAATTGTTCTTTGAGCCTATTGGCTCACCCTTTACTATAGCTTCTTATGCATCTGGTGGTCTTCACATTTCTTGTAGGTGGAAGTCATATCACAGATAAAGGCCACCTTGACATTTTAGAAGCTAATGTTGCAGGATGCAGTAAAATAGACTGAGGGAGTTAGCAAACGGTGGTGCTCCAGTTCAGCGCTGCTAGGCTTGTCAAAACATCAAGTTGTAGATAGATTTCCAAATCCAATCGTTGACTGTAAATACTTCCGCGGCGTTTAGTGTTCAGTCATTGATGACTGCAGCATTGAACGCACAGACAACACAGCGTAATGAAATGTAAACAATGCCAAAATGCTTCGTCTAACTGACCACAGCCATTAATCCCTTGTGTCGCATCAAATGTTTCCGGATAGTTGTTCATGACCCTCAAACAGTAAATTTACCATTAACTGATTTGAGTATTACGCAATAGTTTCAATCATCCCGTTGCTAAAGCTAATAAATGATCTTTTGCTTAAGAGTTGACAAGGCAATAACCTATATTGGGAGGGTCGGAGGGGGACTGTTTTCACTGTTACACATCCCAAGCGGAAATGTGTGGAAAGGCCAGTGTTACTTTATTTGATTGCAGCTTGATAAAAAATATTTTGGAACGGTCCAGTGTTAGTTTTTATGGTCACTGCTTGAATTTAAACGTGAAACTCTAATTTACATCTTGCGGACAAACTCTGTGTTTGTGTAGTATCACTTTAAATGCTTGACTTGACGTCATTTTCTAACTGCGCAGCCTGAGGTCAGAAGGAAGTGGGTGTGTTAGCTTTAGCCGAGTTAGCTGACTAGCGTTAGCAAGATACTACTTCGAGGACTGCTGTGGCTTCTATGGTGAATATTGATCAGAATATGGATGATTGTACAGATTAAGTTATTTTTTGTGTATGCTATCTTTCCAACATTAGAAGATAGTTGTGCATTTAGGTAGTGTCTTGGTTTGGTTGAACTTTTTTCTATCGAGTTATCGTAATTGCACTTAAACTATTTCCCTGTGCTATTTTGACATAAGTTTTATGAATGTTATACACTTTGGTTGTGTTTTTAGAGAGTAGTCTTTAGATATTTGTCTTGTATTATTTCTGAGCCAAAGTGGCAATGTTAATTGTTGCGCCACCACTACAAAGAAGAGTTAAACTAGTTTGTTTATCCCGTTTCTCCCTTTTCCATTTGTAGGAAGAGATGTCGGGTGAGAGTGTAGTGAGCGCGGCAGTGCCAGCAGCTACAACAAGGACCACGTCCTTTAAAGGCTCAAGTCCCAGCTCCAAATATGTGAAGCTCAATGTAGGTGGTGCACTGTACTACACTACCATGCAGACACTAACTAAACAGGACACTATGCTGAAGGCCATGTTCAGTGGCAGGATGGAGGTCCTTACTGATAGTGAAGGTTAGTGTCCATTGTCAAAATGTGGTCGTTTTATTCTGAAGCAGTTCCTTATGCTATTGCTGTTTGTAGGCTGGATATTGATTGATCGCTGTGGTAAACATTTTGGCACAATCTTGAACTACCTTAGAGATGGGGCTGTGCCGCTTCCAGACAGTCGTCGAGAGACAGAAGAGCTTCTTGCTGAGGCAAAGTACTATCTCGTACAGGGCCTGGTTGACGAATGTACAGCAGCATTACAGGTGTGCTGCTATATTTTTGAGCATTTCATCTTTATTTACTCTTTCTAAATATTAAAACTTTTCCCATAGAACAAAGAAACTTATGAACCTCTTTGTAAAGTGCCACTGATGACATCTTCAAAAGAAGAACAAAGGCTTATTGCTACATCAAATAAGGTAAAATAATAGTAGTAATATAGTGTACATTATGCATTTTTGGTCATGTTTTGTACATTTAATTTGAACTGTCATTTAAAATACCTTTTTGCAGCCTACTGTCAAACTACTGTACAATAGAAGCAACAACAAATACTCATATACCAGGTGAGTTATTATCCCAGCGATGTATACATAATGGAGACTTTGAAATTTGGTTCTCACAAGAAATCTATTCTCTTTGATATCTCAGCAATTCCGATGACAACATGTTAAAAAATATTGAGTTGTTTGACAAGCTGTCTCTGAGGTTCAATGGCCGGGTACTGTTCATTAAAGATGTCATTGGGGATGAGATATGCTGCTGGTCATTTTATGGCCAGGGCCGCAAGATTGCTGAAGTCTGTTGTACTTCTATTGTCTATGCTACAGAAAAGAAGCAAACTAAGGTAAATGACATATTCTGGTATTGTGTATCTCTTGTCATAATGTGATTTCTTGTACATTTTCACACAATGATGCTCTGTTTATATCAGGTGGAGTTCCCAGAGGCTCGAATTTATGAGGAAACCCTTAACATCCTTCTGTATGAGTCCCATGATGGAAGGGGTCCGGACAATGCCCTGCTGGAAGCAACAGGTGGCGCTGCAGGAAGATCCCATCATTTGGATGAGGATGAAGAGCGAGAACGTATTGAAAGAGTTCGGCGAATTCATATTAAGCGTCCTGATGACCGCACACATCACCATCAGTGATCTTGGACCTTTCTTAGAATCTGGACTTTTTTTGCACCATTCTTCTTGTGCCTTACTGTACTATATATTTCTCCATCTTCCACTTTTTCACCAGCTTTTCCTTCCTTCCTTGAGATAATCACAACAGGAAAATAGGACAACAGTAATACAGTTTAAATGTGCTTACAGTTTGCAGGTGTTTGGCTATACTCATGATGGCTGTTGTCAAAGTCTGTTTGCAATCAACACCACATGAGACTTTTCTTCACTCTGATTTTTTTTTTTATAGTTTTATACTACTTTTTATTAAGTAGAATACTATTTATTGTACGTTAGCTGACTAGTGTTTTTAGTATACAAAGAATAAGTGCTATTGGATGTTTTTATATGAACATATTGGGTGACCTACCTAGTTGTACCACTTGGTGGCAATGTGCGTGTGCAGTCTTCCAATTAGCTACTTTAAGCCTGTACATGACCAAATTAACCTATACAACACTTAAGATGGCAAGTAGGATGTGTTTTACACATTTGTTACCATATATTTTAACAATCTTAATTCTGCAACTATTTAACAGTGTTTGAATTATGAGCTGTGACATATGGTGGGTTTGGAATGAATGAATATTGGTGACTTGAGTGAAACCTGACATCCGGAAGGGAACTGTTTTCCCAGTTTCAAACTAAGAAACCAGACCCTTGTCATCATATTTACAAAGATGAATTGTTTGCACATAATATGGTTGAAATAACACCGTTCTTGTATTTGTGTTAAAATGTTTTATATTAAATACTACTTTATTACAAAATAAATTTGTACAAAGTTGATTGATTTATTTATTTGTATAATGCCCTTCTTTCCTACAAAATTATGAAATATATGGCTACATATAGTACTAAAATCTGAAATCATGCCCTACATAGTGTTTGACACAAAATAAACCATAACATTAATACTGCAAGAAATAGCAGTATCAATACATTCATGAGAAACACTTAAATGTAAAATGCATGTTTATAAAAAGTTCACTGCGTTCTGAAAGTGCAAGTTTCTGTTTGTGCAGTCTGTAGACATGTTAATCTCTTTCAAATGGGTCTCCTGAAATATGCAGGGCTGTCTTGAGTGTCTCTCCAATTCCCTCACATTACCGTGTCCTGGTCCGTGTGGTAACCTGTGGGGACAAACAGTCCTTCATGTCAGCAGCTCTTTAGACACAGCTCTGTCAAACACACAATACTCACCACCATGAGGTGTCCATTCTTGCCCTTGTAAACCATGGGCTCCTGCCCAATGCTGAAGTCCACACCACTCTCTTTGCCTGCCTGGACCTCAGTTTTGATGCTGTGAAAAAAATATAAATTAGAAGTTGTAACAAAATAGAGTTAATTTAAGAGTTTCAATACTGGAAACGTACCTCCCTTGAACCACTTTGATGGCATTATGTTTATTTGCAATAACGCTGAGCTTGGTCAAAAATTCAAACAAGTAGTCACATTGCATGACAAGATCCCCCTGAAAAATAGCATATGTTGTGCTCTTTTCAGTCCAATTACCCCCTTTATGGAATGGTTTAACACTGCTTGTTCAGTGTTATTAGAGCAGCTTGAGATAAACTTGTTTACCTTTTGTTTGGGGTCTTCACAAGTGATATGGAACGCCACAATGCCATCTGTCAAACTGCTGACCGATATCCCTGAGAAGCAAGAACTAAATGTTAAATTACAACATGGTCCTTGATATTATATTTTTTGTAATTGTAACATAAAACTGTAACACTCACCTTTAAGGGATGTGTACAGCACCCTCTGTTTAATCTTGGCTTCCTCCACTAGATATGCAGCCGTCTGTGTGAGGATCAGCTGTCTGGGCCTTGGCTTGAATCCATTTCTGTCATATTTTGTAACTGGTACACTATACTGAAAAGACTATGAATGTTAGTGGGTTTATTCACTCTTTTATTACATTACTTTTACATTATGTAATACCTTAATGTTCTCATTACGAATAATTTGAATGACTCTTGGGTTTATATCTTGTTCATCTGAACAAAAGAAACATTATTATCAAATAACTCTTATACCTTGACATTATTCGAAGTCTCAAACATCTCTGCTTTTTACTGAGTCTAGTGTCCACAAAAGGTTGCGCAACACTCTGAGGATAACTCTCCTTTTTTCCCTTGAAGAGTGTACTAGCCACAAGTTTCAGTTGAAGCTGAAAATACATATTGCATATTTGTGAGTGACATAAATCAAAGTCTGTGAGTGCTGGTGCAGTACCTGAGCTTTTCTCTGTGGTGTGATGCCTCTAACATACTTCCTCACCAAGATTCGGTAGTGAAGTTTCCTCAGTATTTCTGATGTCTGATATATGAGCAGTGCTTATTAAACTCTTAACACGTGATTCAATTTTCATATGTAAATTGTTACCTCTGAACACACAGGCGGTGGAGTGTACCATGTTTTCTTATCCAAAACAGTTTTGGGCAGATTTTCTTTGAGCCTGTTTAAAAAATGTTGCCTTACAAAAGCTAGGTACTCTGAGTTGTCTGTGGCTTTTGCTTGGCCTCTGGTCATGTATCCTTTAATAAACCTGTAAAATAATGCCTTCATTAATCTTTAATACAATAACATGCCTCTAAATGTATTATAAACAATAATAATAACTTACTGTTTGATGACTTTGACAGCCCAGGCTCTTTTTTCTCTCTCTTTTCGGGCTTGGACTCCTCTCCAACAGGTTTCAATCTTTGTGGCTGCACAAATAATTTAGAGGTGGAATATTTAATCAACTACATGATGATAATACAAAATACAAATATACAACAATTTTTTAGTTTCCTTACCGGCCTCTTTCTGTTTTCTAAACTCTCCTTTTGCTTTATAGCCTCTATATTTGGCCTGGAGCCTTGTAGCTGTAAATAAAAAGGCCAAAGTTAAACTTAAAGAACAATATCACTGTTAAATTGTACTCACCTAGTTCATGTTTACACTTCTCAAATGCATCTTCTGTTGCATACAATGTTCTTGGGTGACGAATAAAGATTTTGTTTCTTATTAAAAGAAAAAAGCACAAGCTATACATATTTTACTTTTTTTGGTAAAAACTAATTATTTTAATCTCCCTTTACCTCCCCATTTTGTACTCATTTGGCAAATAGCCCAGATGCTGAACAAGCACTTCCACTCCCTGAGCTGGGTCCCCTCTCCAGTGAGGCCAGGTGGCTGGACACAGAGGTTTGTACCTAGAACATTTTAATAAGGGTAAAACATAAAAAAAGATATACTGTACTTAAAAAAAATAAAAAAAAATAATAATAATTCTGACCTTTGCAGAAACACATCATATCTGCGTCTATAAGCAAAACCAGCACGTCTGACTCTGAGATGCTCCATGAGACCCAAGTATTTCACCTGGTGTCGGATTAATGCTTCATCAAACTGCCCTGTGAAAATGATGGTATGTAATTCAATCTTCTGCACACGCATTTCATTATTATGACTGTATGAGAAAAAAACTACCTTTTTGCTTAGACTCATTTGATTTCAGGCAGCGTATGTACCAAGCCTCTTTTGCCATGAGGATTTCCGTCAGCTTCAGAAGGCTGCTCTTGAACTGAGTCGCCACCTACAGACACCCACAGGTCATAATCCTTAACCACCTGTCACTCCCATGTGCTCCAGTGCCAACACAATAGGCTGCTGCTGACAGTCAGGTACTCAACTGTTTCAGGTCTTTTCCTGTTGTCTGAATCTGAAGTCGAGAAGCATTCCTGGATAATGGCATTTTTAGACTGACACATAAGCTATGGGACCAAAAAATATCAGAAATTAGGAAAATTGGTAAATTATCATACAAAATTGTGCAAATCGATCTGAACTAGTGCTCACATCTTTAATGTTCCGGTATAGGAGATCATTGTTTTTGTCCAGGAAACCTCGAAAAAGTATAAATCGTTTAAACCGGGTACAATTTCTCTTTTCAAAAATGTTTTCCAGCTTTTGTTGCTTCTAAATGAACATTTATTGGCCATGGCTGGATAACGTGAACTAAACTATTTTGATTCCAGCCAAATTAAAAATGAGAAGGCTGCAGCGGCACATAGTAAAAGGCCAAGGTATTGATTGAACTACATTTTCAAATACTAATTACATTTACTATTAAAAACAACTTAATCTAATCTAATTTTGAACTTCCTTTACCCACAACACAGTAGGTGACCTCTCCGGCATAATGCAAAAGACGGAAATCCCCTCTCTCCAAAGTCTTGCGGGTCATTTTGTCTGCCAGTTTGTGTCTGTCAAGTATGTGAAATGGAAAAAGTACAGAAAAGAAGACATCTTTGGCCGCAACGTGGTGAATCACTTGACTTACGTGACAAAATGGGGATGATTTGCCATCTTATCTTCCAGTCGCTCAAGAAAGGTGAGATCAGTGGCCTCTCCGGGCCTAAGACACTCTTCATCCTAAACAAAAACATCCTTAAATTCTTCATTGATTTATTAACAACTAATTTAACAAACCACTAACAAACCAATATGGCTATGATTCCTCTGTGTTTCTCCTCAACTAGGTCACATATGATCTTGTTATTGAAAAACTGCACAGGCTCCCACTAAGAGAAATAGAAACAAATTGGGCATAAGAGTTCGCATGACCTCATAAATAATAGCAGAAATTACCTCAATGCCCTCTGCTTCATACTCCTCCTGTTCCGCCTTGAGAGTAAGCTGGATGAAAAGTTGCTGGAGTTTCTCATTGCAATAATTAATACAAAACTGCTCAAAGCTTAAAATAAAAATGAAAAAAGATAAGATTGCAGGTTTTGTGACAGAAACTGAACTACCAAGATACCAACATTGAACAGTACCTGTTGACATAGAAAACCTCAAATCCATAGATGTCAAGAAGGCCTATTACAGTTTTTCGGGAGGGGTCCTGGAAGTAAAAATGGGTTGTTAGGATAAATTAAACTTTTTGCTTCTTTATGAATGATTTGCCACCACTCACCGTGTTCTCCATGGACTCGTTGATCCTGTTGACCAGCCAGGTGAAAGTCTGTCCATAAATGGCTTTGGCCAAGGCATCTCTGGCATAGATGGCATGATCGATTGTGAATGGGCTTAGAATCTTTATCAACACAGATACAACCACAGAAATCATTATGCAATGTTTGTTGACATGTTTTTGATGTTTGTGAGTATTTTCTAGCAAAAGGGAAAAACTTCCACCTGATCATTTTTGGCTTCAATCTTCCTAAATGTAAATCCTTCATGGAGTTTTTGAGCATCAACTCCCAAAAGCTGTGATAGCAAACATTTAGGCAGATTGATCATTAGCATCACATCAGTTATGTCTTGTATTGCTTACGTTTGACACCCATCGTAGTTCTTCACTGCTGCTACTGAGGGTAGCAAGGCCTTTACCATCAGGACAAAACTTCAAATTTCCCAGATGAAGAACACTTGCAACAATGGAAAATAAATGCTGAAAAACATGATATTGTGTAAAATGTATGTAAACTACTTTTATAAAATAGCTTTACCACTCAACTTACATTGTTGTCACTTTCATCAACGTTGATCACTTGCAGTGCATTTTTGACAGTCTTCCAGTCATTTCTATCATTTATAGAAGGAACAATGGCACATTCTCCCTGTTAAAACAGTACACAGAATGAGGTAAATGCAGACATTGGATTGGTGTTCGCAGTGCTGTCAAAGAAAAAGCACCTACATACCTGTGTCAGATACTTGTAAAGCTGACAGTCCCTCTCCAGTCCAAGCCGCTGCAGCAGGTCATCCCCTGCACCCTCCACGAGTTGATAGAAAATGTGGAAGTTCCTCTCTCCATGATTCTGGTGCACGACTCGCGATTTCTCAAGAAGGTAATTCAGGATATGGCCTCCGACTGCATCCCCCTATGGGTAGCATCAACAACTCTACGACTTGCAGGACAAAACAACCTATATAATCCACTAAATATACTCTTTATAAAGATCTAACATGAAAATACGTTAAGGCATCTGGCTTACTGACTTGGCTGTCAAATTGAATATCCATGTATTTCCCAAAGCGACTTGAATTGTCATTTTTCAATGTTTTGGCATTTCCAAAGGCCTAGAGACAAAGAAGAAAATCAGTCTCATCATTCCTGGTTTAACTCTTTGCACAATGATGTTCTGACCTCCAGCACAGGGTTGGACATGAGCATCTTGTCTCTCACTGTGTTGAGCAGAGTGGTGCTAGGGCAGCTCACAGCATAGTACTGCAGGATTTTCTTAGAAGCCTCCGTCTTTCCCGCTCCACTCTCTCCAGAGATTAGAATAAAGTGGTTGTTGTACTCTGTCAGCATTGTGTGGTAGGCATTGTCAGCCAAGGCATAGCTGTAGTGAGAATGGCTTAATTTAAAAGACTCAAAATTCAGATAAATAAATAGTCATCATGATGGACCAAACCAGAATTTATAGACAATACAAAACACTATACCAAGTATTAAGTATAAAACAGAAATAAATTATGAATAGAATAAAAATATCTATTAATGAACAACTTCTATGAACAGTAGAAGCCTGAATCATTCAAATTTACATAAGACTTCCATCTTAATGCTCACAGAGGCAAAAATATAGTTTCATTTATTTTTGCATTGTGATCACTGATGTATTTGTAAACATTTTAAAATGATTACACATTGCATACAGAGCACACAAAGACTCACATGTGCGGTGGTAGTTCAAAAAAGTTAACACCCATGTAGACATCCATTTGTTTCTGGTTGTAAATGTCCAGCTCTTTGTAAGGATTGAGAGATACCAACAAAGTGCCAATGTATGTCTGAAAAAGAAATAACAATGTTAAGAAAAAGTGTATACCGACCATCTTGACAAAATTAATATCGCTCAAAGACTCACATAGATAAGGTCGTTGCTAAACCGCTTTTTGAGGTTGTTCATAAAGGCCTCCTCTGTGGTTTCATCCAAAAGAACAAAGTCCTGGATCCCCACACGGTCCCGGGCCGTCAGAGCGCCCTCCATGTCCAGCTGAATCTGTGAGCAAAATTAAAATGTTTATCAGATTCATTTTTGGCTGATTGTTTTAAATAAATTGGACAGTGGAATGACATATCAGAGAGACACAAGGATAGGAAGATCCCCCTTTGTTATGTGTGTACATGCAAATTATTTATTGTATTTATTTATTTCCAGGACAGTGCATATATATATATATGCACTGTGTGTGTATATATATATATATATATATATATATATATATATATATATATATATATATATATATATATATATATATATATATATATATATATATATATATATATATATATATATATATTCTCCCTTCTCACCCTCCGCGGGTGGTCCCATCAGATATTCTAAGCTCGGGTCCTCTACCAGAGGCCTGGGAGCTTGAGGGTTCTGCGAGTATCTTTGCTGTTCCTAGTACTGCACTTTTCTGGACTGAGATGTTTGATGTTTTTCCAGGAGAGCTGTTGTAGCCACTCCTCCAGTTTGGGGGTCACTGCCCGAGTGCTCCATGACCACGGGCCACTCACTCTCGCCTTCACCATCCACGCCTTCTCCAGCTCTTCTCTGAGCCCCTGGTATTTCTCCAGTTTCTCGTGTTCCTTTTTCCTGATGTTTCCATCACTTGGTATCGCCACGTCAACCACAGCGGCTTTCCTCTGCTGTTTATCCACCACCGCAATGTCTGGTTGGTTTGCCATTTACCATTCTGTCAGTCTGTATCTGAATTGGTCATTCTCTACCACCTTTGGGGTGTTTTCCCACTTTGACATTGGGGTTTCCAGTCCGTACTCCGCACAGATGTTCCTGTACACTATGCCAGCCCTTGGTTATGGCGCTCCATGTATGTTTTGCTGCCAGCATCTTACACCCTGCAGTTATGTGCTGGACTGTCTCAGGGGCCCCTTTGCACAACTAAACCTTGGGTTTTGTCTGGTGTGGTAGATCTGGGCCTGTTCCTGTGGACATTATGAGTGCCTCTGTGCTGATCAACCACTTCAGTTATGTTCGGTAGTACATCCCATGTAGGGGCTTGTCCTACATGGGACAATATATTTATATTTATATTTATATTTATATTTATATTTATATTTATATTTATATTTATATTTATATTTATATTTATATTTATATTTATTTATCAAACCAAATTAATTTGCAAATCCAATCTTTATCCAATTCAGATAAAACTTTAAAATAAACTTACTTCAGTGAGTCCAAAATCCCCAGCTGTTTGTTTTGACAAACATGACTGACTGCACTAATGATTGAATAAAAGTCTTGGTGGGTGGACTGTTGTGAATGCAGGCCTCCAAAAGCACAAATATGGCCGCTGTTTGTTCCATTGAAACGTGGGGTGTCGAGGTCCTGTGTGCCTTTGAGAACGAGTGAGGTGATTGTGCAAAGAAACAGACAGAGGCTAATCACTACACAGCACACAGGGACCTTGGCTGATGGCCACAGCAAATGGACTGAGAGGGCCCAACACAGCGTCACATTGACAAAGCATGAGAGGAGAAAATTCCAACAATCTATTTTGCATTTCAGCTCCAACCTTTAGACCAAAGGTTTTTGCCGCTTTTATTGGTTTTGTATGTTTTTTCTCGTTTCTTTGGAAGCGGAGGCCCTTTGATTCCCAACACTCTCTGTAAAACATTATAAAGATAATCCATTGGATCTAATTGACACAAAGCGCTCCTTCACCTCCCCCTTTGCTCCCCCTGCTCTATCCTCTGCCCATGGCCCTCGATTCTTGAGAAAGGCCAAGTGTTTTTGTCCTGTAAATACCAGAGAGCAGAGACAAAAACAACGTCTTTAAAATGCAGTCTACAATCCATTACACATATTCCCCCTGCATATCCATTCAGTAATTATTCATTAGAAAACATTTAACGTCACAGTGAATTTCACACTAGGCAGTCGAAACACAATGGAAGAGATTTGGCCTATTTTTGGGTGAGAAGTTGGGGGTGCGGGTTGGCTGTTCAGAGGAAGGCTGAGGGCGAGGGAGGGTGAGAAGGGGTGCCGTATTTGTCTGATCTGAGAACCTTCGAAACTGGGCCGTCTTGAGACAACGGGGACAGACTCCACGGTGCAGTAACGGTCCGTGCCCCGCTGCTCGCCCTCACCCAGACAATAGATGCTTGTTCTGGGCAGTGCTGTGTTGTAATTTGGACTTGATTACTCTGCTCACACGGGCCCCACGATGACGAAGAAGGAGGCTAGTCAGAAGAGAGTGTTTTCTTTCACCTGCCAGCCCCACACCCCGAATACTTACACCCCTGTGGGTAACAATAGCCTTCACCCTGTGTCCCCTCCACCCAGCCCCCTGTCCCGGAGCCCCCTGCCCGTTTTAAGCCAATGAGACAGGTGAACAATATCATTGAAGGGACCTTTTTGGGGACGTCAGAATCAATCTGACAATGTGATGGTTGCTGTGGAGCTGTGGTGGGATATTTGTGACACCGCCTTTTTTCATGGGAACAAACTTTTCTCATGGTCATAAAAGCAGATAATAGATATATGCTCTACAGTATGAAAAAAAGCGAGGATGTGCTGCTTTCAAAAGACTAGGGAATGGTCATCATAATCATTATAAAAAAGAAGTTGTTTGCTACTTTAGTTCCCTTAGGTGTTTAGCTTGTCTTGGTAAATATGTATTATTCATGTAAAATAATAAACTTATCATTGAAATCTGCAGAAACAACGGAAACAATCATCATGTAATTAATCCTCCAAGGCCAATGACAGATCAGGTGAGCCTTGCAACTTCAGAGCATAGCAATTGTGTTTTAATTAAGAGATGGTCCTGGTTTTGGTCTAGAGTGTCAATGTTGCCTGAGAGTGAGCTCATTTGTGAGAAGAGAAGAAGGCTCTTCTTCTTCCCGGAGAAGAGGGCGGGGGTGACATAACAGCTGTTTAGAGGATAAGTTATGTGAAAGTGTATCTCCTAAGTGGCTTTTTTCTACTTTTCTTGTGAATTAGTAACATCCTTCAAGAGTATTCTAATTTCAGTATGATGATTTATATACTTTGTCAACAACATCCAAATAATCTATTTTATATTATTTAGGAATGCCTTAATATAACACATAAAAGCCTAGCCACAAAACTGAAAATAACAGTTACAATTAAGACTTGAGACAAAACTAAACAAACACACACAATGTCTTCAAACCTGCATTTTGAGATCAGTTTGGTTCGCTTGTCAGGTGGTCTCTTCTCTCAAGAGAAGTTAGACAGGTCTCCCCCAGTGTCTGCTTGCATCAAGACAAAAATGTTGAAAAAGACTTCAAACTGTAGCAGTTGAAACTGTAGCAGTTACAAATGTTCTGCTGCACAACGCTCCAAAGTGTCCTTTTCTGTTCCTTCAGAAGTCGTTCATTTGCCGATGTTCAGAAGAACAGGTTGATGATGTTGCATGTGTACATCAGGTACAAGTCGTGCAGCATGCTTAATCATTCATGTTGTGGGAGGTGGAGGAGCAAGGAGATCTTATTCAGGTCTTACCTGGTATCTACTCCTCTCTGAGTGTAACATAACGGTGTAGAAACATGAGCCAAACACAGCAAAGCAGCCACATTCTGCAAACAAAAATGTGTTAACTTGTTAAGAAATACAGTCATAAAAAGATAATACTTTTTTTTTAGATAATACTTTTTTTTTTTTTTTTTTAAATCTTATTTATTTTGCCCTAGCAGAATATTATGAACAAATCCTTAATTAAAAGGTTGACCCTGAGGATTGTTTGCTTTTCAGACATTTTTGTTGTTGTAGTACAAGTTTCTTTGCTTGAGTCATAGACTCTTAGTCCTGCGTGTTTGCATTACAAATGTGTTACGGCTTAAGTGGTTCAGCTTGTTTTAAGTTACATTAAGAGGGACAAGGAGTGACATGTGTTTATGCTGTAACCAGCTAACCACCCTCATAAAACACTGGTGTCCATTTTCTCGCTTCCTATGACACACATGAGAAAAGATCTGGTTTCAAAACTTTTTAAAATTGATTTCTGTCACTGCTATCGACAAATTGACTTTAATAGCTGTGTATTCAACTTATTTAAATAATTCACTGACCACTCCACGGAAGCTGAACAGGTTACCTGCTACAAAATTCCACCTCTCTTGACCATTTCTGCAGCAATGCTTGTCCAATCTTAACAAGCTTTCAGCTACCCACTGGGCTCTGATTCAGCACGAGACCCGGCAAATCCAATTACACAGGAGTCAGAGAGGTTGATTTTTCTTATTATAGATGCCATGCTGAGAATGAGAGCTGATGATAACACACATCTTGCCACACCACCCCCTCTCTCACTCAACCTTATTTTGTCTCCATTTCACAGTTTCCCTCCCTTTATTTCTCCATCTCTTCCTATCTAATTCCTCTTTCCCAAAGACGGTCTTTCTTCTGTTGTGTCATTCTTTGCATAGCCCCTTCTTTCATAGACAATTATTCTAATTCTTCGGAGTAGCGTAACAAAAGCTGACCATATTATAGTTTTATTTTCAAACTGCTGGCTTAATAAGGCTAAAAACATACATTAATTTACTAAAATAATCAAACTGTGCAATGTGCGCATTTAGACTATGTTTTCCAAGAGGTAATTGCTCAAATTGTTTGCACCAATATAAGACCAATTGAATTGATTTCCTAAGTGCCAGCTTTATGGACATGGACCTGCTGTGCCAAATAAAGCTTTTATAGGTTTTCTAAAACTATTTTCCACTTATTTTGCTGTGAAAACAAAATTAACTTTTGCTCTAACATTTCCTTTCTGTTCACTTGGTATTGGCCCTGTTCACAGAGAGGTCAACCCCTCCAAAACTAAAGATTTAAAAGCTCATCTCTCTGACACAAAGGTTGAAGTTCAGTCCAATAAATTCCCATTTTGAATGTGCTTAGCACTTACCCACTTAACCACTTTGCCAATGGCAAGAAATGGAACAGAACAACTTAAAATATAGTTGCTTTGTATATTGAGCTCAGTTGCTTGGTTCTATTGAAAGGAATACTGCATTATATTTATACACTTTTTCTTCTTGGGTTTAACTTACCTTTAAAGCTTAACCTAAAATATCAAAGCAGAGGTTAAGAATGGGTTATTTACTGTTTATTAATGCATTACACCAATTACACTAGTAATGTGCTTTACAGACTTGAAAAGCCTCTCATTACTCATTATTCATTCACTACACAGGGGGGGAAAGGTACATAAGTGGCCACAGCTGCCCTGGGGTAAACTGACATAAATAAAGCCAAACTGTGCCAGTCATTTCGACCAACAGCAACCACTCACACAAGGCAGCTTTTTGCAAGTAGCAATGAAGCTTTTTGCCCAAGGACACAACAATTTTATGCACTGGTTTGAAATGGGGTCAAAACGGTGACCTTTGGATTTGTGTTGCTTTTTTACATTTCAGATATGCCAGCATATATCCAGCATGTTAGGAAGAGAAATTGTGTTGCGCTCCTTAAGCACATAAAATGTTTCTGTGCAAAATAATTATTGATACGTTTTTGGAATGGTTAATATTTGGACAGTGGCAGAGGTCACTCTAGGTATATACATTGTGCACAGTGAAGAGAACCCATTCTTTAATATATCTGTGTAGCTAATGTCCATACTTGTGCATCACAATAGGTTACATTACATCAGAGCCAATTCATAAAGTAGCTCTGTGTTTGGGTAAACACACAAGCCACAAATAATGGCCACCATTTAGCTTGTAGTATAATAAAGGTAAATATGTAGCATAGTTTTAAATCAGTCAAGTGGCAGTTTGTGAAGAAAAATAGAAAGAGGCTTTACTGGTAGATGACAAGCAGTTGAATCAGCTGGAGGGAATTGAGAATCACAGGGTACAATGTGTTTACTACCTGGAAAGAACTAATCAAATCATGCAAACTAAACATAGATCCTAAAATCTTAAGCCTATAACCTTATGATCAAGCATCAAACAGCACCGACCTGAGATTTAAGGTCTGAACAAAAGTGATTTACCAGATTGTAAAATATAAAGATATTCACAAATAAGGAGTTATTATAACCAAGAAATGTTTTTTTTAAAAGTTTGTATTAAGGCATATAAATAAAGAAATATATTAAAATAAATGGGAATGAGAAGGTAAAATAGACAAAGAATGGGAAAATATATACAGTGTTATGTTGGAAAATGAAAACAAATTCCCAAGGAAATACTAGTTGCTGGGGAAATGATGGTTGCCAAGTGGCTCACCATTACCATGTGTTTACTGAGATCAATGGAGCACTACAAATCATCTTTGGCATCACACTGGACTTCAGAACTATGTATCTGGGCCTCAAAACTCCTGCCATTGACACTGTGAATGGATATCTCTGGAACATACTGGCTTCTCCTGGCAGCAGGGGGAAAGGCTATTACAAAGAACTGGAACACAAACTCAACCATCAATCAAGGACTGGACCGACGTAATGATTGACATTTGATAAATGTTGAAAATTACATTCAGACTAAATTTGAAAATGGACACATTTGACACACACAGGTCTAATGACAGTGGCCTCAGGGCTACAGGGTAGAGGCATGCAGTTTTTGACCGTGGTTGTGCTGATGTCGAAAATGGGAATAGGTGCCAATAAAGCGTATTAGCGTGTTCTAGCGCCTTTTAACTCTGGCAGTGTAGTCGCTGGTGGCACAGGGGCGTCGGCCTCTACAAGGACTATGCAACATGTTTATCTCTTTGTGTCTTGTCCTGTGTTCTATGTTTGTTGTTTCAAAATTTAAAATAAATAAAATAAAAGTTAAAGATACAGGAAGCAGCATTGGGTCTAAAAAAGGATCCATCTATGTCATCAACACACAAAATGCAATCCAAAATGCAAGGATAATTTGCGAACAAATTAACATTGTTATGTATGGTTGCTAGGGAACACAGTTATGGAATTACCTCTATTGCTGCATTCATGGTGTCGTCTGGAACTCGGGAACTGTGAAGTCGAGCTTTGGACTTGTTTGTGTTTTATCTGGGAAAGTCTGTATTTTTATGGGACCAGTTTTAAAATCACAGTTTGATCTTTGTTGTTGTTGTTGTTGTGGTATTGTTGCTGTTGTTGTCGTCTAAAGCGAAACGTTAGCTAACGTAGGACGTCCTACTATTTTAACTTTAAACTAACTATCTAACTAGCTAACATTACATGTTAATTAACAGTAGTGTCAGGTCTTTTTGCACAAGTATGTTGCTCTTATCTATGGACAACTGACAATAAACCACTAAATGTCTTTATTTATTTATATCACTCAGTCTATCCTATGTCCAGGCCGTTTTTTGGTTGTAACCTGACCTTGCAGGCTTTAGGACCTTTACATTTGGCTCTGGGAGGATGGCCTTGTTTTTGTCCGTTACGTTCATGCATGTAATCATTGATTGAGTCTATTGTGCTGATCCACCATCTGTGGGCTCTCAAGGGATGGTCTTTTCTGTCAGTGCCGTCACCTTTAATTTCTACCTGCACCCTGAGGGTACATTGAGCCTATAGCATTGTCACATGCATAGTAGACCAGGCTACACACATCACATTTACATTATACCATAGGCTATTTCTTAATGTATATGGCCTATTATAATGAGTAGGATATAAAAAGAAAAGAAAAGCCAAACCAGGTACGGGAATTGAACTTGCTATTTGGCTATTGATGGATTTTCCGCTTCCTGTTGTATGGAACATTTTGAATTGTTTTAGTTTTTCCTCACAAAAAATATTTAATATTTAGTTTTAAAAATTGTAGATCACTATGTCTTTGTTTGTTTTTTAACTCAAACTCATGGCTATGCACAGTGGTGGAAGAAGTACTCAGTTGTGTTAAAAAGTAGACCCACAGAAAGAAGCCAAAACATTACTTAAGTAAAAGTGAAACTGGCCAATTTAAACGATTTTGAGAACTAAAAAAGTGTTAATGTAGTGATTTTGATATAGAATTGTGCTCATTTTGTGCCAAATGTACCCCTGAAACCATGAAAAGGACTTTTAGGCATACTTCTCAGTCCAGTTCCAAAATGTTGTGTAGTGCGTACATATACCTGCTCTCAATTGTAGTGATGTAAAAAGTATCCACGGTATATAGTAGCGTACAAATAACCACAAATTAAATAAAGTAGGCCACTTTTACTTTTGTACTTTTGTTGTTTTCCACCACTGGATATGCATCGCATCAGCTGTAAGCTTTTTGTATAATAATAATAATAATAATATAATAATAATAATAATAATAATAATAATAATAATAATAATAATAATAATAATAATAATAATAATAATAATAATAAATAAATAAATAAATAGGCTATACAAATCCACTTAATGAAGAATGATGTGGATACAATAGTCAACAGAGGGACACAGGCCTGTTAATTACGCTAAACGGTGAGACTATTTGTCCTATTTACATTCCCTGTTTTCGCAACTTTTGATGTGTATGCGCGCCTTTACCGCCTCCCGCTGAAGCCCACCCGGCCCCCGGCCCCCAGGCCCTCCCTTAACGCGCCAGCCCAGCTCTTTTTCCCACTGCTCAAAGGAGCGGGACGCGGCCACAGCGGCGGGAAGCAAATGATCTCCAAGCACTTCCCTTCAAACAAAGTTCACTCACAAACGCAGATGCCACTGCAAGTGGCAACATCCCCTTCTATCACGCCAAGGGAGATTCCACCTGGAGTGACTGGAAACGGGAATAAGACTACGAATTACGAAAAGAAGACCGATTTTCAACCAGGTTAATGCATAGAGTCAGCAATAGTTTTCTCTTTTAATTATTCACTTAACGTAGAATTAGAAAAGCTAGCTAATCACGCCAACACGCACAAGACGCACCTGGATTTCAAAAAGCAATCGGAAGTAAACTCCTCATCAGTTTATGGACAAGTCAATGGGACTTTACCCTGGTGCACAAGCTTTACGATCACTGACCAGAGGCTGAGGACTTGGATGTAAATTTAGTTTGCAGATGCACTAAAGGAATACACAGAAATCTATGTCTGTACTAAAAGAACATTACACATTTCAGTCCAGATTATAGTTTACGCCTCGCTGTCAGCAGCAGACTGCTGTAGCAGCTGTCAAACTTCACGGGACCCTGGGCGAATGGGAGCCCCCTCGAGGTCAGCACTGCGCATGTCAGAGTGCTGGACAGCTCCGAAGAGGGAAATTTAAAAACGGTTTTGGAGCATCAGGGACAACACACAGAATACAGTAGAGGGGCTCACGAACGGCTCACACAACCTGCATTATCACCAAAAAGGTATGTTTTAATTATTCTTTTTAATTATTATCAATGTAGTTAGAATAAACATAGACTAATGCACTTGAAATAGCCTACATGTAAATTATTTTAATGCGATAAAATTCACCACAACAAACAAAATGTACTAGCCTGTTAACCACTTCATTAGTACTCAGGTAAATAGCTGTTTTTCACTCTGCATATTTTGGTAATAATTACTATTAGATTATTTTGTGCTTTGTTTTTATTTTAAAACCGCGAATTGGCACACAAGCTTTGAAGGATTTTTTCCCCCAGAAACACAATTGTATGCAATATTTATTCATTTTATTATTTTAGAACACTACCCATCCCAGGAAATGATAGAAGGTGGGATCACCAGGATGTCAGGAATTATGGAAAATGCTGGGCATCATCCATCCCCCCAGGACTACAGGTAATATGCTTATCTTATCTTGGGTATACTTAAGAAAAACGTCAGATGCATTTGTGTACGCAAACTTTTATATTTATATCCACACATATACACATATACACATATACACATACATATACATATACATATATTCATTGGAGAAAAATTCAGTTGTATATATATTTATATATTCAGACATGTTTTGAGCTCAAGATGTTTGGACAGTTCTTTTGTGCATGCAAAGAGGTTAAAAAAAGAGCTGTAAAATCCTTCAGAATAAATGATTTGGGGTCTGAATGGATCTGTCAAAAAGCATCAGCTCTGTTTACACTCCTGCTGTCGAAACCAGGAGGGTTGAGTTTATTGGATGGTCTGCTCAGGGCGACAGGGTGACCGAGGTCACCAGTGTTCACAAGTGAATCCCAATTAGAAAAAGGGTGATGCAAAGCCTACGCCATAATTTACAGATAGCTGATAAGGCAGTATCCACATGTTTGGTGTGTGTTTTTTATAAAGTGGTTTGAAGGAGCCCAGGTCTAGGTAGATGCAAATAAATGATAAGATTATAAGATCATTGTCAAGGCGTCCAGTTTGTTTGAGCAAACATTTACATACATGCTCTTCTGAAATCACTGCTGATAATTTCCATGCATGTATTAAATAGCATATTTTTCTGATGCAAATCTGTCAATTTATTTACAGAATCTACTGTATTCATGATACTAACATTTCAAACTCAAATTGAACGTTAGGAAAAGGCTCGATACAATATACTGATTAAATATTCCAATGATAAATTAGAAAAACAAAACTTTTTTAGACAATAGAACAGTTAAAACAATTTTAGTTTTATTAATGTTTTCATTGATTTCATATTTGTGATATTATTTATGCTATATAGCCAAGACCATTTTAAAACTCCTGTTCATGAGTTATTATTTTGTTCAGTATCAATACTTGTTCAATTGAGAATCTAGTTTCAATACTAGTTTTAGGTTTGATCAGTGTAGGGATACTTTTTACAACCCTAGAAACTATATTTGTTTGTAACACTCTATAGCAGTGTGTATTCCTGGATATGCAGCAAAAATATAAACAAACAGATAAAATATATGATGGATGACTGCAGATGTGTATTTGAGTATGTTATTAGACAACTGCCTGTAGTAAATTGTTCATTACTTCAGTTAAACAAACGCAAGGTGTCCAAAGTCCTGGTTACAGAGAAGTCACAGAGGCCTGAACCTAAACTAGATTTACAATTTTTTGGCCTGGGGCTCTATTTTAGGGGGGGTGCGGGGCACTGGATGGGAGGGAGTGGGTGCTTTGGGGGTTAGAGATTGGAAAGGGACAGGGAAGCAGATGGCATCATTATTTGTCTCTCTTATGTGAGGGCTGTCATTCCAACAGATTAATGCAGGGGGCGGCTAAAGAAAAGAAACGACAGAGACAATCAAGGAAGGGTCTGGTCGAGACAATAGAGCCACGTGCCACTGGGCAGATTTGTCGTTTGGAACACAATAGGTGATCATTTTTCAATAGACAGGGCCAACTGTTGCAGGCAACATGTGCTGCTGCCCTGTGTTTCAAACGATCTCATTCGTTGTTTACTTATGATTCAGCCAATGGTTAAGGCGAAATTGTGGTCACCTGACAGGGTTGGGTTTTTTTTCATTATGGGGGTGGGGGGTCCTTGACAAACCCTTTTAGTAACTGAATTGTATGTGTTGTCATAGTAACCCCAATTACTAAACCCTTGTGCACAAGTGTGTGCACTAAGACTGGAGAGGGCTCTAAAGGTCTGAATTCTTAATGCATTTTTATTCTTAAAAAACAAATATGTTTCATTACAGTGTATATACTTTAACAATGTATGAATAAACTACAATAATTGTATTTATATGAATAGTTTAACTGGTTCAGTCATCTTACTGTTTAACTGTCACTTCTTCTTAATCTCTTTATGGTAATTTTAAAATGGCAAGTCTAATTTGGTTTCCTTAAGTAGACTTCTTTTCGAATACTTTAGATCTTGATGCTTAATTTTACATACAAGTTGTGAAATTAAACTAAATGAAGACTCTAGACCTAAGTCTATCAATGTGTCAATAAAGGCTGAGATGACAGCCGTTTTAACCCCTCACCCCCTTGTCTTTTGCAGACTCCTGACCACAGACCCCTCCCAGCTCAGAGAAGAGGACCTCCCTGGGGACCTGCAGTCTCTGTCATGGCTTACCTCGGTGGATGTGCCCCGGTTACAGCAGATGGCTGATGGCAGAGACCACAGCAACGGCAGTTTGTTGCAGCAACAGACAGGTGAGGTGACAAGGATGAGTGCAATAATTAAAAATCAGCAGCTGCTCTGTATGAACCAATCTGGAAGCTCACTAGGATCTTTAACAAATCCTGAAAGGTAAAAACAACCCAATTCTTTGTAGCTGCAGCAAATATTATTATAACAAATCATCCTTAATTTTAAACTTTTAATGTTGGGCTGAGCAATATGGTGATACAAATTCAATTGTGAACTAATTTCTTTGACAACCTGCTTTTTTGGTTTCGTAATTCAAAAATGATCTCATGAATGCAGTTCTATTCTCAAATAAAGACACTTTTCCCCGCCCAAACCTCCTATTGGTCAGCCTCAGCAATACTTTGAGTGAGTGACAGGTGGATTTTATCAACTGCAATGAATTGCCAACTTCTACATTAAGCAAATTAGTTTAGTTACATCACTTTTGCGTGAATCTAGGTGATATTGTGATATTGGCCTTCCCCTAGTTTGAAACCGTTTGTTTTTATAGCTCAGATAAACAGCGTGTCCATGACTGGACCAAGCTCCATGCTTCATCTTCAGAGCAACATGCAGCACAGCCCCCTGGGAATCAGCGTCATCAACAGCCACAGTGGAAGTGTGAGTTCACTTGATATGTTTTTGTTTAGCAAATCCTGTTTGAATTTGACTAAATTCCATTGTTTCCTCTTTGCAGATGTCTCCATTCTCCATGAGTAGTGTTCCTTCACCTGGATACCAATGCCCTACCTCAGTGTATCAGCCCACACAACAGCAGGGGTATTCACTAGCTCAGAGTGGACAACAGGTACAGTGATAACCAAGTACATTGATAACAATATGTGATCATTTAAATGTACAAGCCTAAAGCTCTATTTTTATATTTCAGTGTTCAGCTGGTGGATTATACAACAATGTCTCTTTTGCCAACCAAAGTATCTACACACAACCCCGCCTTGCTCCTCAAGAACAGGAGCTGCAGCCCAAAACCTTTCCCAAACCCATTTACTCTTATAGGTAAAATCTTATCACAAGGCACACTATACTGACTACTATTGTTGTAGAATTGTAAATCTCACGTGTGTATTTGTGTGTGCTTTTTTTTTTAAGCTGTTTGATTGCTATGGCATTGAAAAACAGCAAAACTGGCAGCCTGCCAGTTAGTGAGATCTATAGCTTTATGAAGGAACACTTTCCCTATTTTAAGGTATATCTTTTAAGATGTAAAAGAAATGTATAAATAGAAGGTTTTATCTAGTTAATGTAACTATCGTGTATTTTTCGTTCATATGCAGACTGCACCCGATGGTTGGAAAAATTCAGTGAGACATAACCTGTCTTTAAATAAATGCTTTGAAAAAGTTGAGAACAAGGCAAGCAGCTCATCCCGCAAAGGTTGTCTTTGGGCACTGAACCCTGCCAAAATTGACAAGATGGAGGAAGAGATGCAGAAGTGGAAACGTAAGGATCTTCCAGCTATCCGCCGCAGCATGGCTAACCCCGGTAAGAACTCTGAAATACACTGTTATTGCAGCAAATACAATACGGGATGTGTGCAATGACGGGATTGTATTGTGCGCAGATGAACTGGATAAATTGATCACTGACCGTCCTGAAAACTGCAGACGTAAAGTTTTAGACCCTAGTATGACCCGGCTGCCCACTGGTACCTCTGTCCTCCCCTTGGTCGCTCCATCGCACCTGCAGTGTCAACCTATAGTCACTTTGTCGCTGCCCTGTTTGACAATGCACCAGCACCACCAGCTCCACTCAAAGCTGCAGACTCAGGCTCGACTACAGCCCATGTCCCCTGCCCCAGCCCAGACGCCGCCTCTTCATGTAGTCCCCGATGTCTCCCACAGCCCACTTGCCCATCACCCGACCAAACCACCAGAAGACTTTTACTCTGTGCAGGCCGACACACACACAGAAGTAGACACACTGGATCCGAGCATCATGGACTTTGCTTTTCAAGGTAAAAAAATAACCCTTTAGTATGAAATGGCCTGCAGCGATGGCAACACGATAATCAACCCCTTTACTTTTTATAGGTAATATATGGGAAGAAATGAAGGACGACAGCTTTAACTTGGACGCGCTGGGCAGCTTCAGTAACTCTCCACTGCGACTTTCAGACTGTGACCTGGGGTCAGCCGGTGTCCCTCTTGGTACCAACACATCAAACCTGCCTGATGTGCAAGTTACCGGCCTGTACACGTCATATCCGCCCCAGGAGCCCCCTTCCTCCCAGTACATGAGCACAGGTGCAACCAGCAAACCCATCATCTTGCTTTGAAGTCACACAAAGAAGATGCAAAGATGAACTGTTGCCAGTAGTCACCCTGCAGAACACAAACAGGTCGTCATTGGATGGAGGAAATGTTTTAAAAGCAATCAAGTTAAAGTGGTGGGGTGACTTCAAATATAAAATATTTTAACTTTATTTTGCAGAAACTGTTACAATGCAAGAAAATATACTTTTAAGTGATCAACTGTTCTGCATTTAAAAGTCCTGCCATTCTGTAGCCTGGTGTGAACCGTTTACCATTGTATTGTGCTAGATTCATTTGCTGTTTCGTATTTATATTTATAAAACAAACTGGGGGGAGAAAGGTATTTTTTATCACTCTCTTGTAAATATTTTGAATATTTCACAGAAAGCTTTGTATTTAACTTCTGTGTCTCACTGCCCACTGTAGGTCAAGTGAGACGGAGTCCATGATTTTACACGTTACTCTTAACTGTGTAAACAATTCAAAGAAAAAATCAAATAAAATGGATAAACATATTCTTTTGGCAAAATATACCCATTTTATTTCTTTACAAATAGCCCTTAAGAAATACTATATTGTGACATTGTACATTTATCTGAAATGTTATGACTTCAAGGCAAATGCACTGACAAACACATTTAGCATTTTCTGCTCTTTTCAAGAACCTGAGTTGGTCAAACAAACAAAAAATGAAAAAAACATAAATCACAAGCCAAATATAAAGTGAAATGACAAACCTACATAGCTGCTCATAAACTAATTACTGACCGAAAAATACAAGGTAGTGTACCTCTGGACATTTGATCAAGTTGCTGACTTCCCAAATTCACTCCAGTACTTGTGGCCTTCTTGTCAACATCATGGTTAAATTTAGTTAAACAACCCAGCGTCAAGTATTCTTGTTTTGAATAGTGGCGTATACAAGTGACTTCATTTAAACCGTGCCCCATACATAAATATCCATGATCATTTCATCTATAATTTACACATTCAATAGCACAAACAGCAACATGGGCATTAACATACACAAGGAGTGCACAACACATGTAGTTAACAAAGGTGTAAAAACCCTCGCTAACTTGAAACTGGTTGAAATGTCAGAGATTGCCAGTTAGAAATAATTGATATCCTAATAATTCTGCTTGAGGTGCTGGATCATCTCTGAATCACGTCTCCCTGTTACATCTTACTCTAGACATTTACCTGTGCAATCAGTAGTGTGCCACTGTTTTATTACAATATCCCTAAAAGCTTAACTGGTGCTGGGGTTATCCATTGTTGCCACCAAGTGGCATAGTTTTGCCCTCTGAGCTGGAGTCATATTTTGGCTCATGTGGATAACACAGTCCATTGCAACGTCTGGGTTGGTCTCCGCCAAGCTAAACAGTAACAAATCATTATTAAAACTTTATAAACATACACAAAACAACCATTAACAGTGTTATTCTTACTAAATTAGTGTGCATGATTACCTGCGAATATGTTTGAGAGTGTTTTCTCTCTTAAGATACTTGATATTTTCGCGAATGGACGATCGCGTTCCATCTTTTGTGGCCAACTGCATTTCAAGCCACTCCACAACGGCTTGGTTATTATCCCAGAGATAAGTCTGAAGAAGCACACGCATGGCATTTACAAATTATTTCAGCTGTTGCTTTCACAAAAGTTCTAAATATACAGGTACACACTTTGACAGTCCCCTCTGTCTCCACAAACCAGCGGCGCAGCATAGAGTGCATGTGCCCATCACTGAGGTCTTTGTTGGCTTGCAGGATCTCACATTTTACCACCTGCTCCAACAAAAGCCGACGCAGACGCCAGTAGAAGAAAGATCGCACATTCTTCCAGTCCAAAATATCCTACAACAATTGAGTTAATGATTGAATGTGCCTCTACCACCTCTGGAAACAGTTACAGGTGAACTTACAGTGATGGCACCCTTCTCCTGCATCCTGCCAGGGGTGTCATGAAGGTCAACAAACTGCACTGCCACCTGGTGGTAGATGGGCATCAAGAACTCCTCTCTAGCTTTAAGTTTTGATTCCAGTTCACGGCATTCTTTCTCCGACAGCTCTGGGGATGCTGGTGAAAATATAGGGTCAAATTTAGGACTATGGATAATTTATAGATTATTTATGCGTACATTTTTCTCTCTTACATAGCTTTTGAGCAATGCTGGCATAGGCAGGATCCAGTCTTCTCATTGTCTTCAATAGGTCTTTCCTTCTGTATTTAATCTCCACCGTGCCCTCTGCCTCGAGCACACCACCCCTAAAATGCCAAAACCCACCAGTAACAGACAATATAATACTAACAATAGAATTAATGTATCTATTATCAAAGCACACTGCACCTGCTCTCTCGGTCTGCATACATCTCCATACACAGTGGGTTGATAGTTGGGTCAATGACTACCCATGATCCTCCTCTCAGCTCAGCATGAGGGGGGATATAAACTAAAACTGGCTGGTGGAACTTATGTAATGCGTCTACAATGTAGGCTCCAAACTTAAGAACTTGATCGTACATATCTTAAATGGAAAAATATTTATATTTTGATTTAAAAACGTTTCACAAAGGCTGAGTAAAATTTATGTAACATACCCTTCATGCCCCCAGAAAAGCCTCTCCAGTTGGCAAATATCATGAGGGGAAGTCGTTCTCGGTTAAAGTCGTTAATGGCTTGAGCAGTTTTGAATGCAGAGTCTGGAAACCAAACCTGCCCAGCTTGCTGCAAAACCTGGGGCAAAATCAAAATGCACAATTAAATCCAGCTCAGAAATAGATATACTTTTCTTTTCACATTTACTTACTTTAGACTCTGAATCCAAATTGGCTGGATCAGCTGGGATGGTGAATTCAACAGTGCGGGTTTCCACAGCAATGACACCAAGAGCTATTCCTCCTAATCTGTAAAATGGGCGTTAATTGTGCCAATAATATCTTCACAAACTGTTTTAAAATAAAAGCAAAGAAGTTTACCGTGCTCTACCCACAACAACAGTTTGTGCCCATGAACTCATGATCTCCATAAAAGAACCATGGTCAAAGAATCCACTCTGCCAGTCACCTTTGGCTGCTAAAAGGGTAATAAACTGTCTCATTATTTAAAAAGCAATCATTTGTTTACATGATATTTTGACATATCTACTGACTGGTTCTTCCAGCCAACATCCATCGTGGATCATAGGGTGCTTTTGTGGGGGTGAATTCAATCTCTCTGTCCACAGGGTCCGTAATAGATAAAACAGGCACAGGAGAGTGTTTGTTCTGACAAAGAGTATTATAGTAGTTATTACCAATCAACATTTATTTTTGACTGATTTGTACTGATACCATTTGTTTATCATCCTCCATAGTTTACCTTTGGCATGTATGAGAGCCACTGCAGAATAGTGGTGACCCCCTCAAAGTCATCTGGCACTGTGGTGTGTGTGACGCCATTGTTGTGCATGATCTGTATTCCTCCCAGTTGGTTATTGGAAGTATAGACCTCTCTGCCAAGGACCTGCTCAGACATCAACCATAAGGTCAGTATCAAATTCATTAAACATTAAAACAGCTTTAGTACCAACTTATTTTTTCAAACTAACTGTCTAAAAGGTGGATTCAACAAACCTTATTCAAAGCACTTGCTCCAGTCAGAATTATATGCGAGTTTTCCACCTGTATCACTCTCTGTCCTAAGCGAACCAAATAGGCTCCAATGCCAATAGCTCGACATGTCACCTGCAAAAAACAAGAACGATAAAGACATTTGCACACAAAAAACTGTAAAAATACAATTTGTCATACCATGCTGATGGTAATGATGTCCTCATAGGCTTGAGATGACTCTCCTGCAATGGTGCCAGAACCTCGAAGGTTCTCAACCCCAAGCCCATCGTCTGTTCCAATGATATCTGTGATAATATAATATACCTGTAAGAAGTTTTATTGTGGAGACATTAACATTAAGGGAAATAAACCACTAATGTTGATATGTTCATGTTTTGCTAATACTGTATACAAGTGTTGTATAAATAAAATAATTCTCAGACAGGGCTGTGCAATTTGAATCAAATTTAACTAAAATCGGGATTCAATCTTTTTTAATTGTTGATTAAATAGCCCATTTGATAAATAAAATATTTTAAAAATGGAATTAACCCCTGTCCATGGTGTACCCCGCATAAAGCCAAAGTCCATGGGATAGGCACCAGTCACCCGTGGCCCCCTAATGGGAATAAGCGGTAGGGAAAAAAAAAAAAAAAAAAGAATGAAGTGAAAAATAACATATTTAGGTATTAGGTATTGTTGGTTGTCGAAAAAGATTCAGTTGTAGTCATCTGGACTCTGTTTTTGAAAAAACGAAACGTTTCAACTCTCATCCAAGAGTCATTCTCAATGGACGATGACTACAGTTGACTACAACTGAATCTTTTTCCACTATGGAACACTCCTGGACGAATAAGGGATTACACCGACATATTTAGGTATTTTTAATTAAGAGGTCCAAACCCAATCCCCCCCCCCCCCCCCAATCCCCCCCATGTGGTTTCGACAAATTTGACAATTATTTGTGATAAATGTCAATTCAAGTCTGTAGTGTCTGTGTAATCCCTCATTCGTCCAGGAGTGTTCCATTGTAGAAAAAGATTCAGTTGTAGTCATCTGGACTCTGTTTTAGAAAAAACGTAACGTTTCGACTCTCATCCAAGAGTCATTCTCAATCAGAGAAACAAGTCTGAGAACTCAGGTTTATATCCTACTCTGTGAAAGCCCTGCCCACCTCCTGATAATGGCCCATTGAAACTTCTATTGTGACCTGACTTTAGCATTAGATTGCCTCGGGCATCTCCAGGGTGGTTTGCTGAAACCCTGCTTTCCCAGAGTTGGATAAAACCAGAGTTCTCAGACTTGTTTCACAGATTGAGAATGACTCTTGGATGAGACTCGAAACGTTTTGTTTGAGTCCAGATGACTAAAACTGAATCTTTTCTTCAAGTATGTAGTGTTTATGTTCAGGAAAATTCATATTGAAAGCCATTTTATTGGTTTTTAATACAACAAAATAAAGTAACAATGATGAAATGATCTACCTGGACTCTCCATTTTCCTCCACATGGTGACAGTGGACTGAACTAGTAGAGCTGATACGTGCATAGTCCTGAGGTGTCAGATAAAGATACTTAAACCCCTGTGGAGAAGTAATATTGTGAACATGTGAAGTCAAAAAAAATGTCTTCACAATTGCTGATGTTTTTTTAAATACTTTTGTAAGGATCAGCGGGGTCTATCCAGGCCACTTGAAACATGTGTTTAACCTCCTCTGCGAGCCCAATTCCGAGCCCCACTGTTGGCTGAGATGTAAATGCGCGGAATACCTTCAACTCGAGCCAGTTCAGATGCTCTGAGGAACAGCTCATCTTCTTGGGGACCAAACGAACCAATCATGTGAGTGATGTCATTACAGATCACAACAATGTCACGGCCTTCGGGGTACTCCAGAGTTTTCATTCTCATCTTAAATGCAACCATTCCTACCTGAATATACAGAGGAAAAATTCTTACTGTCTGAAAAGACAGAAAAGAGTACAAATGTAATGAATTGATTGTACTTGATTATCTCCAGGCAGGCGGTTCATCTGGACTAATCTCCCCTGGTGAATCCAGCACCAGCTCAGTACACATGAGCACATCTTTTGGAGCTTTGTCTCTTGGTCCCCATAAGTTGAACAGTGCCTATGAGTTAATTAATAAAAAATAATAGAGAAAAAAATAAATAACTGTTGATGAAAATAATGAAGGATTGTACAAGAGCTACAGCAGTACCTGTGTGAACATCTCAGGAAAGTCGTAGACATATGTAGTACCCAGAGTTTGGGCTTGAAATCTCTTAGCCTGTAGCAGGTCTTTTGTCACATAGGGGGTGTTGATGAGCATGCCATGCAGAGGGCCTGGCTTCTCACCATATGACTGAAACATAATCTGAAACACCAAGGTCAAACAATTAAAATATATTCATTTCAGAGGAAATTACTTTCATACATGGAAGGATTCGAATGTGTGTTTCTTCTGACCTGCCCAGTGTTTGAATCAATTACTTCTTTGTATAAACTGATGTCTAAATAGTAGCCAGATTCATTGGTCAGAAACAAGCGTATGGGGATGGCATTGCCATTGCTGGTTTGGCGAATGTTGATCTTGAGCTCAGCCTGAAGGACGCGCAATTTCCACAGGCGGCTGCCGTAGCGCATTACCATGGAGCGGACGGACTCTTCAATCTAAGAACAAAAAATATTTGTTTTAAAAATTAGAAACAGAAAAGTTACTTCAGATGTACACTTTTTTACTGTTAAATCTGGAGTTACTAGGAAAAAATCTTACTTTCGAAGGTCCATAATGACAGTGGGAACAAAATTAAGAAAGATGTGGTTACAGTCAGTGCGGACAGTAGTGTTGCTGAAAGCAACTTCCAGTTCATCCATAGCCTCCAGCAGAAGACGCTCGCCTTCATTTTGGAGATACTCAAAAGATGCTTCCTTGTACATAGAGAATATGTTAAAAAAAACAAAAAAACATCACAAGGATGCTCATTTGCATGGGAATATGCATTGTTACCTTTGTAATTAGATCAGAGTGACGTATAATTGCACGAATGAAAAATCTGTAGTCAGTAACCTCCGCCCCCTCCTGAGCACGGGCTGCTCCGAGATACAGGTGCATTTTGTGGTTCTCACACGGAACAGCTTTCAGATCAAAGTTTTTCATGCGGTTGAGCTCCAACTGAAAGGCTAAAGCTGGCTCCAGATTTCTATAAATGCGATCCTCCAGAAACTAAATTCAAACAAATCATTTAAACAAATTATTTATTTATTAATTATTAAGATTTTAGTGCAATAAACTTACATCATCTCTTGCTCTGAAAGTGAAGAACTTGGGGAACTCCCTCTGTAAAAAAAAATGTTTAAGAAGCCTATCCCCAAAAATAAATTTGTGAAAAATATACTAAATCATATATTGAGCCATCAAGTTACCTTTTGGGCCACCAAAAAAGTGATTCTCCGAATGCCATGATCAAAAAGTAGTGACTTCTGTTCAAAACATTTTTGACAGCAATTAGTAGGGTATTGCAAATAGTAAAATATAATAACTTTAAACCGACCTTTGTTTGAGTGAAGTCAGAAAAAGCAGTGACCAAAGCATCATCATCTTCTGTGTCGGCAGTTTTCAAGGACACATTAATGATGTGAATTGGATTCTCCCTTGAATTCTGCAAAAAAAAGAAGATATCTTGTATTGTATAACAATTACTTATCAAATGATCATATAATTGAGTATTAAACAAAATGAAGCAACATACTTTTAAGTGTTCTTCTTCATACAAATTAGAGCATGACTCTAAAAAGGATGCATTTTCTAAGAAAGAATTTGCAAAGCTCAAAAGGATTTCATCAAAGTTTCTATAACACAAAACATCACAGTTAGTTTGAACAGCTCAGCTGATCTAACATAAATAAACAGTTACCTTTTGAAATCGTCAAAACACTGCAGAGCCACCATGGCCCCCATGCGTTGACAGGGCGGAGACAGGGTTCCTTCCAAAAAAAGATCACTGCTTTGTCGCCTCATATTGAACTGGTCTGAACTGTTCACTGGGATAGGAACTCTGGAGAAAAGGGAACCGTGGCAGAAAGACGGCAAAATGAGAACCAAGAAGAAATTCAAATTTAAGAAATTGTGCCAAACTTTTATTGACGTGTTTATGTTTGACAGTTCAATTGACAATGTTGCAATAAGATACACATTTCTATGAAACTGGTCTTCACAATTTGTAGAAAATGTTTAAGAGATTTTTGAGAAGTACAGCCTCAAAAAGAGGAGATGAGCCTCAAAAAGCTTTAGATGCCCTGAAATAAGCTCAGATTTATCTGACTGTATATTTATAAAAGGTATTATTGGTTCTGGTACATTAGGACAGAGGACAGTACATTTGTCATGCATTGCAGGTAGACATACACACAATCAGGTTGTTTGGTTGGGAGGAGCTTTACTCTACCTGTTCAGAGTAGGGCTGCTCCCTCTGAAATAAAATCATTCATACATCAATACAAACAGCGAATTGTTAACCTCTTTAATATATATTTTTTAAATTTATTGCACAATCTAACAAGTTTAAAAATCACGTCACTAATTTGAATACTGCTGACTGATGAAACTGACTGGTCAAAACATAATTAATTTGTTTCCTATTGGTCCGATTTACTACCTTACACAGTGGCTTTTCGCGAGGGCAGGTACCTGTTGGGATGTGATGATGGCAACATAAATTGGAAGTCCACAGCACAAGTTCCATCCTGAAGCTGGTGATGTTGAATGCTGTTTAGCTCATAGGCAATGTAGCCTCTGCGGACATATACCTGAACATGAACAACAACAGTGATACTTAATTAATGACAAAACTAAACAATACTGTAAGTTAGGCAATATAAAAGCTCCATTAGGCCAAGTCATGATTGTGAATGAGAATTAGTTCTCAAACCTTCTTCATGGTCAAAATAAAAGGTACATTTCAACAGAAGAAAGAAATCACAAATTAACAAAATAAGTTTTCCATACCTCCAGTGCAGCCATGCACACAACCTGATTGGTGTGATAAAAGAAATTGGGCAAAACATCAAAGATTGATGTCTCTGAGAGAATGAGTTTCTGTTAAGATTAAATAAAATATTTTTTAATAAATAATTGGAAATATTTTTCTCAACAAACACAAATTATTGTTTACCTTTAAATTCTCAGGACAAAATTGATGTCCATACATATCAATAGCAGACAGAAAGATGGACTCCACCTGGTTGTGTCTGAGTTCGTATGATGGCAGATGTGAGGCAATCAACACCTGTAAATTATGTTTAGTCCAGTTTTAGGACAGGACTTTCATCAAAAAATAGACAATGTTTTCAAGCATGATGCTTACCTGCCTGGCCCTTAGAGCAACCTTTGAGTTCTCCATTTTATTAAGCTGTGTGAGCTCATTTAGAATGGCCATTAGCTCGTCAGCAAGGGTTGGGTCTCTTCCACATAGTTGGTCCTACAAAGTTAACATATGAACCACGTAAAAAAAAAAAAAAAAAGATTCCAATGTAATGCACAAAAGTACATAATTTGCCTCTTACAATAAGCATTGTGACCAAAATGTTCTTCTTTGAGACTTGTGCATGCGAGAAGATGTAATTGAGGACTGGTGACATGTCAGGCTTGTATTGCTCCCTCAGATTGATGACACACTTATCATAGTGGGCTGTGGGCGAGTTTCACCATGTCAACCATATGCGAAGCAAAATTAATAGTAACACAAACATCACTATAAGTACACTACCGTGCTGAAACTGCATCTCTACTTCCAAGTACCGCTTTAACAAGTCAAGAACTACTGCTTTCATATAACCCCGGATTCCACTTCGGTACCTGGGATGAAGAGTAAGTGGCTCAATTAGCTTTAAAATACTTGTGTGTGTGTGTGTGTGTGTATATATATACACACAATTTTATCTGGAGGGAAACAGTACATATAATCATAGTTCAACTCTACCATCTGGTTGTATATTTATACAAACTTGCCTCTGCACTAACTGCACAATACTCTGAGTGTTCATGAAGAAGACTTCTCTGTCTGCCTTCCTCTGAAGAGTGGCTGCATGACTGTCTAGGATATTTGCAATCTGAAAAAGTGAGACAATGCATTTTTTGTAGTGACACTGTTTGCAACAAAGTCAGCGTAGTTGTTACCTTTTGGCTAGGAAACTGGCAAAGAACAGATGTAATGTTGCTGGCATACTGGGCCATGACTTTACGGATATTGTTCTCCACACTAGGAGGAAAGCGTCCCGCCACGCTTGTCATGAGCTCCTGCAGCTCCAATAATGGCAATGATGGGTCACGTAATGTTTTCATGAGGGTCGCCACCCAATGCTTGAGCTGCAGGTACAAAAAATTGGATAAAATCTTTTCCATTGGCGACAGAGCAGAACATGACAATGACATACAGTACCTTGTTGCTAAAGTATGGTTCTTCAAGACAATAGCCATCCATAACTTTAATTAAGTTCTCCAGCACTGTGTGGAACACCTGGTGAAGCTTTTCCCCAACAATTGGTAGTGGTTGTTGAGGTGGAAGTACAGCGGTATTGAGCTCAACCTGTATTGATTATTATTATGATTATTATTATTTTTATTGATAATAATGATAATAATCATCATCATCATCTACCCTGAGTATACTGCTGGGATCATCCAGGTCTATGTGGGCAACAACACATCCAGTTTCAAGGACAGCCCCTGGTCTCTTTACAAAATGAATACAACCAGACTGTTGCACTGTCAATGTCATAACCATTTTCATCACCTAAAACAGATTAGACAAAAATTAACAAAACATTTTTGTAAATTATACAGAGAAATACAATATTTCCAATGTAATCACCTCAATTTCTGCATAGGTCTCCCCAGCAACTATATGGCCTCCGTCCTCCACAACATACTGTAGAAGTTTACCAGCAGAGGGCGACCTTAGAACAGTGGGGTCCTTCTCCTTTTCAAACACACAGGTCTTGTTCCCCACAATTATGCGATAGCTGTTGAAAAGGAAAAAAATAAAAACAACATTGAAAATAAATACTCAATGAACACAGTTTCGAATATCACTATGTATCATTTTACCTGTCCACTTCTTCCTTCATGTAGGTGGTATGACTGCTGCCATCATAAGAGAGTAGAAGACCACCATCACTCAATCTATGTACATCAATCTCTATGTCAGAGCCATTCATGATGATGACATAGGTGTTTGGGGACTGTCGAGCCACCTGTGAGCATAGAGTATCAAGCTAAACTAGAGAAACATAAAACCAGTTTTAAGAAACACATTTATACCATTACCTTCAGACAGTATTTGACTCCTTCATAAATTAGGTCAACATTGACAGAGTTGAGTAAACTTGCTGCTGGTAGCACTTGGCCTCTAAATATGAATAAACAAATGCATAAGGGAAACAAGACCACCTTTCCACCACCTACCTACCTTTCAAGAGAATGCAAAAAGTCGGACATGCTCTTCCTGAAACTAGCATCAGCGACATGCAAAGCTCCACATATAATTCCCAATATGGTGTCGGGTCTCTCAGCCTACAAAACAAACAACACGTTAGTCCACATATTTTACTATGTTTGGACAAAACTGTGATTGGTATCCAAAGGTTTCAGGACACATGCCTGCACTTTCTCAGCGATGAGATGATCAAGCCAGCCAGTGTCAGTGTCGTTGTTTCTGAAGCTTTCAGTCTCCAATAACTTGATCAGGTATTCAACAGTGGTCCGAAAGTCCCCTCTGATTGACAATTCCTTCATAGCCACGACCATGTTTCTAAAAATATATCAAAGTAGTTACCATTTCACAAAAAGTAAACTATAATTAACTGCTTAATTACAAAATAGACACTTACGAAATGGCTTCCTCACGGTTTTCACCCCAAGAGAAGCAGTGACCAAACTGTGAGTCTGCAAATTCATGTAATCCACCAGCTGCACCAACACTGAAGTAACCCCAGACATTTTTACTGCTCCGGAAGTTTAATTCTTGTACTGTGCCGGAGCTGGGCTTAAAACCCTAACAAAAACAACACAGTTAATTGTAAAATTATTAAACTTAAACTAAATTCTAAGGGTTCAGATATGAACAAAATACCTCATCAGGATTTTCACTGGTGATTCGTGCTGCGATGACATGGCCTCTTGGGCTTGGTACAGAGTCTGGATTTTCAAATTCAATGACGGAGTCTCCCCACGGATCTTTTTTATAAAGCAATCGTATATCCTTTATTCTATAAAGTGGAATGCCCATTGCAATCTACAACAAATTTAAAAGTCAGGTAAGATGACAAAAAGGTTAGTCAAATTTATTTGCATTGAATATTTGTTAGGAGTTACTTGAAGCTGTGCTGCCGGCAAGTTGACATCTCCAATCATCTCTGTACATGGATGTTCAACCTGCAGACGTGGGTTCAGCTCCAAAAAATGGAAACTTCCATCTTCAGAGTAGAGGTACTCCACTGTCCCAGCACTGACATAGCCCACCGTTTTGGCCAGCCTCACAGCATACTGTCCAAAAAATAAGAGCGGTGTCATAGCAAGCTCTACTCATCCAAAATGCAAAATAACACCTAGTTCACCTTTTCCATTAGCTCTAATGTAGATGGCAGAGCAATAGTTGCAGGAGCTTCCTCTATGATTTTCTGGTGCCTCCTTTGAATGGAGCAGTCTCGTCCAAACAGAGATATGGCATTTCCATATTCATCAGCCAGTATCTGAACCTCCAGATGCCTCGCATGCTGGGCCAATTGCATTAAGAAAATAGGCGATCCAGGAACTTCTGTCTGAACCTGCAGAACATGTGTAAAGATCAGCCTGCAATATTCAATGTCAACAGGTTATGGTTTTCAGTTTCCTGTTATGGGCGCCATTTTTAGGACCTATGGACATTCAAAACATTAAGTTTGTGTAATGCAATTATTGCAATTTTGTTTCATCAGTCTGGAACTTATGGATAGTATATACAAAACAAACCTGTCTGAATGAACTTGGAAAATCATCAGCACATTCTACTTTACGAATACCCTTTCCACCGCCACCTTCGGAAGCTTTAATTACAACTGGATAACCAATCCTTTCAGCTCCCTGTGGAAAACAGATTCTTGAATGTGTTGTATGTGTATTTTCAAATGTCATTATGATTGTTATGTTTACTCACCGCAAGTCCATCCTCTACATCATGAATACAGCCGTGTTTGTATGTTGTTGAGGGAACGCTGAATATAGAATGGAGATTTTGATCCTTCTCATCCCAGTCTACTCTAAGGCCTTGAAAAGACAAAGTGCACATAAAGACTGATACATGAAGCTGACCTTTTATCCACACAAGTCTACAATCAATGTTTACACAATATCAAGGACTGAGAGCTGTGCATCACCTGATCCACTCCAAGGCAGAGTGGGAATATCGGCACTTTGCGCCACAATGGACGAAGCTACTTTATCACCAAGGGCCCACATGGCTTTACTGGATGGCCCTAAAAGAAAACCCAAACTTAAAATTGTTACCAAAATTAAACTCAACCAAGCCTACAATTGAGACTAGATGATACCCAAGAATGAAATCCCTGCTTTGTTCAAAAGATCAGGAAGTTTGGGGTTTTCAGAAGCATGACCCCAACCAGCCCAAACGCCCTACAAACAAGATCAAAGATACATAGTATATTTTATTATAGTTATATTAGTACAACAGACTTTAAAAATATGTTTAACACCTGCACTGGAATTCTTTTTGCGATGTCTACAATGAGCTCTACATTTGCATAGTTGTTATTATTGGGACCACCAGGGACAGGCACGTAATGGTCAGCCATCTTGATGTATTCTGCAGATAAAATACTGATAGTGACTTAAATGGTGCAGGTTTAAGATAAACCCATGGACATTATTTCCCTTCATTTGCAGGAGAGCTGATAAAGTATACATGTAATAACTGATAAGAGGTTCACACTGACCTGCATTGGCTTTCAGGTCTTCAGGAGTTACCATGACCACAAAACGAATTATCCTTTCATTACGAAATATTTCATAGGACCAGCGACGTATTGATCGCATACATTTTACTGCTGCAATACCATTGTTAGCAATCAGCACCTGCAATTACAAATAAAGCTAAAAGTATGTTGTCAAATGAGCTTGTTGATATCAGGTTTAGGGCTTATGGTACTTACTTTTTCTATCACACGGCTACCACCAAACCGCGTGACAAACTCTGCTGGAGAGGCCACTGTAAAATCTCTTGGTGGATCCATTTTTCTTTGTTCACGCCCTTTTTTCACCAAATGAGGACCAGACATACTAGGCCTAAGAAACAAGCACTTTGTCATAAAGTGCTTGGTAATAAATAGCTTGGTGGTGTCTTTTCACTTTTTTTAAACAAAAGGTGACATGCATTTATTATTATTATTATTATTTTATAGTTCCTAACTTCTAAATCTTATTGCATACATCATATTGCAAGGAAATAAGAAGACATTGATTTTCAAGCAATATCAAACATCTCACAATTAAGTTCACCAGAGTGGAGAAACAAACGACTGAGCAAACTAAAAAAAAAACAACACAAATTTAGTTTTGACTGACTAGAAAAATAAATAAAACTAAGCCTGATTTTCCCAAGATAAATGATATTTTGATTGGTTAAATTATTATGTTGTAATAAGGTACAAAGAATAACCAACACAAACCACTAGCCAAACAATAAAGAGCAACAAACCATTTTTTCCATTGAATTTTGCCACTGAATAACTATTGTAAAAATATTATATGACATACCATGACTGGTTTGACAGGTTTTTTTAGAGATGTGTGGCCCAAGTGAAGAAGATACGGCCAAGAAACCCCCGAGTTGCATCGGTGCTTTTTTATTGTGAAGTCTAAGAGCAATTGCGTCTGTGCTGACCTTTAGACATAACTCTTGAACTGTACCATTCACTTGAGATTGCACAGAGTACGTTTGCTACTGAACGATAACCCTTTCCAACCCAATACCATGCACTTTTACTACCTCACAGACACAACCTATCATCAAGAAAAACTATTCCAAACAATTGTGAAAGTGCCATATGAATGAACACCTGAAGCAGTAGCACAGAGTACTGTTATTGGTGCACTGACTGTAGCCAACATGTTTACATTTCCTGAAACATGTGCCAACATATTTTAAACTAGGCAATAAGCTGCTTGACGCAATTGTAGCTTGGCGCAAGATTGCTATGCTAAACTAATCCTAACTTAACAACACAAACCTTTGCATAAACGTGAACCAGCTGCAACCTTCCATGTTTTTGCCAAAATTGGAGCTTTGCGCTGGAAGCTACAAACAAAACAAAACAAAAGCCCAGCTACTTCCTCTCAGTTGTTCCCCCTCTGCTTTTCCCCTCCCACATCACAAATGCAGACCAGGGCTCAATAGAATGTTATTTATAGTTAGGACTTAGGAAAGTACTTACCTTACCTCTCTCTATCTTCTATATAATAGTCAATTTAATGTTGAAGAAAATAGGAAAATTCTCCATTCTGCAGCTGATGGCAAGACTTACATTAGCATTTAAAAACTATTGTTTAAACAATTACTAAATACATGCTAAGTCTAAAACAAGCCTGCTTTTAACTCTGATGTGACCTAGACTGACGGTATCTCTCAGAATCATTGGCTCTGACTCTTGTTCCAATAATAGAGTCGAGGTGTTTGACGGACCACAATAACACACATCTGTTCCAAACTGTCAGGTGAGAGCAAACCGCTCAGGCACAAATCTCACAAATAACAATATCTATTAGTGTCTGACTCTGCTTTTGAAACCAAAATATCATCATAAATATAAACAAGAAAATGAGGCCTTACTTCATGCTGATAGATTGCGGAAATTCAGCATTTTGAGGGGACATGATTGCAGTAAAAGTGGATGGTAGAGGTGTGCAGCTTGGTGGTTTGGTGGTGAGCGGTTCTTCATCTGACGAGTAGTCCTCTGAGGCTCCAAGGATGAATTTGAGGCGCTCCCTGGCCTCTGGTCCAGAGCTGAGTTTTGGCACTTTGTCTTTTGAAGATTTCCTCAGAGGTAAAGAGTTTGGCCGAGAAATGTCTTTGAATGAAGCGTTTGAATGCATATTGTTCACTGTTTTACTGTCCTGAGAGGTGGGCTGGGGTCCGTCCAACTGTCTGCAGCCCACTGCTGAAGAACTACAGCCCTGTGGAAATTCCTCTTCTTCTTTATCGGCCATCATTAGTAGAAGCTTGTTGGAAGTAAATCCCAAATTACTATTTCACACACATCTTCTTTAACCTAAAATATAGAATATAAATTACAGATCAAAGTTAGATTCAACAAGTTTGTTACAAATGATAGCTCAACAAACAAAAATACATCTAACTACACACAGTGGCTGTAAGATGGAATTTAATAAATAGTGGGGAACAGTTAAAGAATAAACAAATAAAGTAGTGCTGTGTAGAGTAGCAGAGGTTGTAATTCCCAGAGAGCCTGAAGTAAACAGCCTGTCCACAACAGCTGACATGAGAGCCCCCCATAGCAGCTTCAAGTGGGGTAAAGGTCACTACTGCTAAATTGGACAAACAACAGAGCATCCAAATTATGACTTGGGTTCATTAACAAAATATACCATACAATTGATTTTTGTCACAACTAATTGTTCAATTAGGATATGTTGGGAAGTTACATGTTGACTGGTGCACAGTGTTGCTGACTAACTAAAAGCACTAAAGTCAAAGGGGGCAAACTTTTATGAATAAACAGTGGTCCGAGAGGTTTTTTAGAAGTTTTTACAAGTGTCATGACACTTCTGGTGAGCATTATTGCTACAATATTTGAACAAAATTGGGTGAACGTTTGTTGTTGTTGTCATGTGTATTCTGGGGTGGGGAAAAGACTGTCAAAAGTTTACTACTAAATAACGTTACAATAAACTCCATCTGCATCGTTGTTGTGGCGTTGCCCTGCGCTAAACGGCTAGTTAGCTGTAAGAACTGAAAACCCCTTGAATGTTATGATTTTACACAAACCCATATTTTGAGTTCAAACTAATGATTTGTTGCAAATTTATTGACGTAACGTTAACAAAAATGTGGCAGTTTCTTAGCCGTTTAAAGGAAAACAGCATTTTGTAAACATGACAGGCACCTACCACAGTCACAAGCCCCGACCTCCACTGCGGCAGCGCCCTCTCACAGTAAACATGTGCAGGGGCTTCCTTCACCCGCGCTTCCGTCCAGCAGAGGCAGTACAAAAACAAGAGGACTCACTCATCATTTAGGGGATGTTGCCATGGAGCGGATTTTACCAATGTCACCAATGGTTATTATAATAGATCTATGCCCCCACCCTAATACATCCATGATGCCACCTAAAGCCAATAACATCACACACATAACGTATATAACATATTATCACTTTCTATTTTTTTAAAGAAATCCGCGAGTTCAGCGCCAACTCTACCTTTATATTTTTGCCTGACACTGAAACAGAGATGGTTATTTTCTGTCTTCCTTTTCAATTTAATTGCTTTTAACAGTTGATGACAGGCCTTTTTAGAGAAGAATCCTCTTTCACAACGATCTTTGTACTTCCGCTTTCGCGTCAGTCTCGCGGCAAATGCAGACCGCGCCAAAACAGGAAAGAAGAGAAGTTTCAACAGGGCTACTTTCTCTCTCAGTCACGATACATTCCCTGTTAAACACACGTAAATGTGCTGTATTGGCGAGGTTAAACGTGTATGACTGTTGCTGGTGAGTAGAGCAACATGGTCCTCCAAAACAGTGGACGATTTAAAGCTGACCGAGGAGGACAAAGTGGAGGAGATCAAGAAAACCAGTATGTCTATGTCCTCGTTTGCCATTTATAGTTTTTACTGAAGAATTTGTGGTGCAGCATACACAATGGCAGCATGTAGCGATATGGTGTTTCTAGAGTATATTTAATTAATTACAATGTAATGAACGTTACAGAGTTGACCTCAATGAGATATTTATTTTTTTATAAATGCCTGAACTTTTCTCTGGGCTCATTTGCAGTGCTGTTATACGGTACACCATTATATTCATTAAGGCGGCATTTTCAGTATTGCAATAGTGATATTATTGCAATATTTTTTATACTCTTCTTACACAATATGTGCAGTTACATTTAAGCATAAATGTAAATTATATTATCATCTACTTATCTCTGTCAAAAACAAGAACTTAACGTAGACCAAACGAAGACCAAAACAATACTAATATTTGATGTTCACTAAGACTGAAGACTATTCTTTTTGTAATTATATGCACATGTGCATAATTCTAAACGTTGACATTTTTATTTGTAATACAATTCAATGTTTTTGGCAGGGACGATGGATCATCAGCGCTCAAGAGACTGGAGAACAGCCAGTTTACAGATGAGATGGATTCTCGTTTTGGATTTGACAGAATCCAAGAACCAGGAGAGAAGACTGGCTGGCTTATTAACATGCACCCAGTGAGTTAGAATGAGTTTGTCATTTAAGGTCTGTAACTAAACAAGGCAGTAAAATGCTTTCTGTCTTGCTCAGGCCGAGATCCTGGATGAAGACAAACGGCTAGTTAGTGCTGTGGACTTTTATTTCATTCAAGAAGATGGCAGCAGGTTCAAGGTGTGCATATAAGATGCATTTGTGTTATTACAATGTCATTGTGAAACTGTTTTATTTATGGCTTCCTATATTTTAGATTGCCCTTCCTTTCAAACCTTATTTTTATGTAGCAACAAAAAAGGTAAGTTATAAATGGTAATTTACTTTCTAGACCAAAAGTTTGAACTTACAAATATGTGCTTTTAATGGTAGAATTGTGAGAGGGAAGTGATCTCTTACCTGTCAAAGAAGTTTCAAGGAAAAGTGGCAAAGCTTGAAATGGTCCCCAAAGAAGACCTAGACCTGGTGAGTAGACAATGTAACATCTAATGAAAACACTTACCGGTACGTACATTTTAAATTATGTACCTGGTGTGTTTAGCCAAACCACTTGGTTGGGCTAAAAAGAAACTACATCAAGCTTGCCTTCAACACAATGGATGACCTTAACAAAGTCAGACGGGAGATTGCACCTGCAGTACGTAAAAACAGAGAGAAAGAGCAGTCCAATGATACATACACCTCCATGTTATCAAGGTAGAAACCAAAAAACAACAAACTGAACAGATATTTGTATGTGTTTTAACACATAACGCAACTATATGCTCTGTATTTAGTGCCTTATCAGGTGGCAATGTGATGTCGGTTGATGAAGAAGCAATGGCCAAAAGTATTTCAGAACAACTGGACAACATTATAGATATGCGAGAGTATGATGTTCCCTACCATGTGCGTGTGTCAATTGACTTGAAGATCCACGTGGTAAGGATATACATGTTAATTTCCCACTTCAATAATCAACGGTCAAGTTAAGGCTTCCAAGTGTGTTTATTCTTTTATTGTCAGGCTCACTGGTACAATGTCCGATACAGAGGTAGCTCCTACCCACCCGAGATTGTACGAAGAGATGACCTTGTTGAGCGCCCAGTACGTGCTTTCATTGTTGCATATTTGTTATATTTACATATGAGTATTTGCCATTTTCCAGTCTAACCAAATATGTTTGCAGGACCCTGTTGTTTTAGCATTTGACATAGAGACCACCAAACTTCCACTGAAATTTCCAGATGCAGAGACTGATCAAATCATGATGATTTCATATATGATAGATGGTCAAGTATGTCAAAATAGTTTATGCTCTACTTAATTATTTCTGTACTGATGTGTGTCGTGTTACACCTGTTTGTCTTGTTTCCGCCAAAGGGGTTTCTTATCACAAACAGAGAGATTGTCTCAGACAATATAGAAGATTTTGAATTCACTCCAAAACCAGAGTATGAAGGTCCCTTTACTGTCTTCAATGAAGATGACGAGGTACATCATGTTCACAGAATGCCAGCCCAGTATGATGCATGTTTGTAACCTGTGACATTGCATTGTTTGTAGGTTGCCTTACTTAAACGCTGGTTTGATCACGTTCAAGAAACAAAACCAAATATTTTTGTGACCTACAACGGAGACTTTTTTGATTGGTGAGATTACAAGTGTATGTAACAGTTTAGTGTAATGTCAATCAAATCATCTGGCTGGCCTCTATTGATTTGTCTGAAAATTACAGGCCTTTTGTGGAAACACGTGCAACCCTTCATGGACTGAGCATGCACAGAGAGATTGGTTTTCAGAAAGATAGCCAAGGGGAATACAAGTCCAGTCAGGCCATTCACATGGACTGCTTAAAGTATGGTTCAAAAACATCAAATAACCGTTCCTATTCCATATTTTCACAAACTTATTTCTTCCTTGTAAATCAATATCTGTGTATATAACAGGTGGGTAAAAAGAGACAGTTACTTGCCAGTTGGAAGTCATAATCTGAAGGCAGCAGCCAAGGCTAAACTGAGCTATGATCCCGTTGAGTTGGATCCGGAGGAGATGTGTCGCATGGCAACTGAGGAGCCTCAGGTACCAAGCATTTAAAAATGTAATCATTACTACAGTAATTGTAATAAATATTACTAATATTTTTCAGACATTAGCCACTTACTCTGTCTCTGATGCAGTGGCCACTTACTACCTCTACATGAAATATGTTCACCCCTTTATCTTTGCTTTGTGCACAATCATCCCAATGGAACCAGATGAGGTTTGTCAAACTAAATATATATATTTATTTAACCAGAAGTTATTTAACTTTTCTTTGTGTTTACTCAGGTGCTGCGTAAGGGTTCTGGTACACTGTGTGAGGCTTTGTTGATGGTCCAAGCCTTCCATGCCAACATCATCTTCCCAAACAAACAAGAGCAAGTGTTTAACAAGCTGACTGACGCTGGCCATGTGTTGGACTCGGAGACTTATGTGGGTGGTCACGTAGAGGCGCTTGAGTCGGGGGTTTTCCGCAGTGACATTCCTTGTCGCTTTAAAATGGTACCTCTCACCCCAAAACCTCAAAATGTACTAATCTTAACTAAATATCACATATTCATACTTGCTAAAATTTCCCAGAACCCAGCAGCTTTTGACTTCTTGTATCAGAGGGTTGAGCGCACAATGCGTCATGCCATTGAAGAGGAAGAGAATGTTCCTTTGGACCAGGTTACAAACTTTAATGAGGTAGGTTTACCTTAGGATATGGAACTTGTATGTACCATACTTTGGATATGGTACATGACTTTAAAAAATGTGACTGACATCTTCAGGTGTGTGATGATATAAAAAAGAAGTTGATATCCCTTAAAGAGGTTCCTAATAGGATTGAGTGCCCTCTTATTTACCATCTGGACGTTGGTGCCATGTATCCCAATATTATTCTAACCAACCGCCTCCAGGTAACACTAAAAAAAGAAGTAACTTCTAGTTTAAAATATACATTTCACATCTAAATATTTTCTTTTTACAGCCATCTGCAATGGTTGACGAGGCGACTTGTGCTGCTTGTGACTTCAATAAACCTGGAGCCACTTGTCAAAGGAAGATGACCTGGCAATGGCGAGGAGAAATCAGTCAGTTTTACTTTGCAATCATATAAACAAATAGGACATGTACTATTTTGGGGTATTTTGTGTTTTTATGGCACAATTAATGCTCAAAAAATTGCAATGTCTCCTAGTGCCTGCCAGTCGCAGTGAATTCCACCGTATTCAGCAGCAGCTGGAATCTGAGAAGTTTCCTCCATTTTTTCCCAATGGGCCTCCTCGAGCTTTTCATGCACTAAACCGAGAGGAACAGGCTAAACACGAGAAGAAACGATTGGCAGGTTGGTAGCTATATGAACTGTTATATCTATTGCTTAGAATACGTTTTTCTTTTTTTCTTTTCTCTATACTTGTGCTACAGATTATTGTAAAAGGGCCTATAAGAAGGTACATGTTACCAGACTGGAGGAGCGAACCACCACTATCTGTCAAAGGGAGAACTCCTTCTACGTTGATACAGTGAGAGCCTTCAGAGATCGGCGATATGATTTCAAAGGACTTCACAAGGTACTTTATGAGCACACTGCTAAAAACAGTACAACCACTACTATATAACGTTGTGTGCCATCTTTTAAAATTAAAGGTGTGGAAGAAAAAGCTGTCAGCCGCCCAGGACAGTGGTGACGCGGCTGAGGTGAAACGTTGTAAGAACATGGAGATTCTGTATGAATCTCTGCAGCTGGCACACAAGTGTATTCTCAACTCTTTCTATGGATATGTAATGAGGAAAGGGTACGTCTTATTTCTGTCTTATTACTGTCTCATTACTGTCTATTACTGTCTTTCATAGATAAGACAAGGTTTTTGTTTATATATCAACTTTCTTTAGGGCACGCTGGTACTCCATGGAGATGGCTGGCATTGTGTGTCATACTGGAGCCAACATCATCACACGGGCCAGAGAACTCATTGAACAAATAGGGTGATTCTTATCAATTGGTGACGTTAAATGATTTAATTTAGCCTGACATTGTTTATCTTACTCAGCCAGCATGGCTGTGCTGATGTCTTGCACTGCTATAATTTCTGTTAATGTGTATGTAATATTATTTGATCTCTTGCTCAATCCAATGTGATTCTTTTGAAGTATGGTCAAAATATTATATTTGCTCTGTATTTATCGTTGTCTTCCCGTCTTCTTAGGAGACCTCTTGAGTTGGACACTGATGGTATCTGGTGTGTCCTTCCAAACACTTTTCCAGAGAACTTTGTAGTGAGGACAAGCAATGAGAAAAAGTCCAAGGTGACAATCTCCTATCCTGGGGCCATGCTGAATATCTTGGTAAAGGAAGGCTTCACTAATGACCAGTACCATGAACTGGTTGACCCAATGTCTCTCACATACAACATCAAAGCAGAGAATAGTATCTTCTTTGAGGTGGATGGACCATATCTGGCCATGATTTTGCCTGCTTCTAAAGAGGAAGGCAAAAAGCTGAAAAAAAGGTACATGCTGTTTGTAGACTCTGAGCTTGGACTTGATACAGATCATTTTTAGTATTTTTTTATGTATTTATTCTGTTTAAAGGTATGCTGTGTTTAATGAAGATGGCTCTTTGGCTGAGCTCAAAGGTTTTGAAGTGAAAAGAAGAGGAGAATTGCAGCTCATAAAGATCTTTCAGTCATCAGTTTTTGAGGCTTTCCTCAAAGGTACAACTCTGGATGAGGTTTATGCCTCTGTGGCTAAAGTGGCAGATTACTGGCTGGATGTACTCTACAGCAAGGTAAAACATTTTTATTTTTTTCAGGTTATTTCTAAAGCATATTGTTATTTTAACATGCTACTCATGGACAGGCTGCTAATATGCCAGACGCAGAGCTGTTTGACCTGATTTCTGAGAATCGATCCATGTCTAAAAAGCTGGAGGACTACGGAGAACAGAAGTCAACTTCTATTAGCACTGCAAAAAGACTGGCTGAGTTTCTTGGAGATCAAATGGTGAAAGATGCTGGTTTGAGCTGCAGATTTGTTATTTCTCGAAAGCCTGAAGGATCACCTGTTACGGAGAGGTTTGTCTAATGTCTTTTAACGTCTTCACTCTTTCCTTCAGTCTTCACGTTACTACTGAGCATCATGAGGTTTGACCTTGTTGTACTTGTTTCCATTAGAGCGATTCCTTTAGCCATCTTCCAAGCGGAGTCCAGTGTGAGGAAACATTTTCTTAGAAAATGGTTAAAAATGCCAAGCCTACATGACCTTGACATTCGCTCGGTTAGTACAAAAATATAATCATAAATCAATAACAATGGATAAAAGATAACCTCTAAATGTTTTTATTACAGATTGTTGACTGGAGTTACTACATAGAAAGGTTGGGTAGCGCTATTCAGAAAATCATCACAATCCCTGCAGCTCTTCAACAGGTGCATTAAAAGACGCTTTTCACTAGTTCAAGTTTTTGTGATTTATTTATGTTATTAATACTATTGTTAATCTTACATTAATCATAAGGTGAAGAATCCTGTACCGAGAGTCAGGCATCCTGACTGGCTTCATAAGAAGCTTCTGGAAAAAAATGACATCTACAAGCAAAAGAAAATCAGTGAGCTATTTACAAGCGAGGGCAAGAGACAAGTATGCATCTTTGACAATATTGTGTGTTTATGTTGCTTCTTGAAATACTGTTTGTAATTCTACTACGGTTTGGCATGTTTTCTCAGGTGGCTCATCAGGTTCCCATCAAAGGACAGACTGGTGACATTGAGGATTTTGGGATGGATGACAAAACCCCTGCAGCCAGCTGTTCTCATCAGCACAAAGAGGAAGCGAGCTTCGCAGGGAGAGGACAGCCAGGGGGGGTCTCAGGACCTGGTGCTCACACAGTCCTGGAGAGAGATACTGGGTCCTCCTCCACCCATGGGATCCACGAAGGTAAACGTCGACAAAAACATTGATAATGAATATGTTTCTATTTCAGATGTTTAATGCAGGGAATTCGGGATCAGAGAGGATTTAACATTTCAGCATCAACATTCATATCGTCAGCAATTATTCTCCATATTTGAATAATTACACGTTACTTTTTTCCAAAGTACTCTCCTCAAACTGCCCTGACACGATCGTCTGACCCTATCTGATGAATCCCCTGCTAAAGTTGCAGTGAAAATGGTTCTGCCGTTGAATGTAAATTTCCTTTTTCCTTTCCTACCTTAAATAGGAGCAACATCTGGTTTGGCTGCGATACCATAAGAAAAAGTGGGAGCTGCAATTGAGACAAAGGAAGGAGAGGAAGAAGAAGAGGAGGCTGTTGGATGGAGAAGTTCAGCCGACAGGAGGAGGAGTGATCAGAGATGGACCTGCCACTGGATTGGGAAGTTTTCTACGACGAACGGCCCGCAGCATCTTAGACATGCCCTGGCAGATTGTGCAGGTAAACAATTACAGTGCAGAATTAGACATCTAATGGCAAGATTGAATCCTGTCAATTATGTTTTTTTCTTCACTTCCAGATTGCAGAAACCAGTCACCCTGGCCTTTATAAACTCTGGGCGGTGATAGGGAATGACCTTCACTGCATGAAGCTTAACATCCCTCGAGTTTTTTATGTTAATCAGAAAGTTCCAAAACAGGAAGACGGTACCACTTATAAAAAGGTGTTGTATATAGATTGCATTCTAAAAATGTGTAAATGCTAATTAAGTCAAACATTTACGTTGCAATCTTTCTGCAAAAGGTGAACCGCATGCTTCCACGCTCCAACCTGGTGTACTACCTTTATGAGTACACTGTGCCAGAAGACATGTACCAGGAGCACATCAATGAAATAAATGCCGACCTGTCTGCACCTGATATTGAGGGAGTCTATGAAACACAGGTATTTGATTAGGTCCAACATATGATATTGTTGATGACAAAGCTGTCTGGTAAATATACGTGCACTATGCTTTCATTTCATCGCACACAGGTCCCGCTGTTGTTCCGGGCTTTGGTGCAGCTTGGTTGTGTTTGCATGGTTAATAAGCATGTAGTGCGGGACCTGGCTGGCAGGGAGGCTGACACTTATGAACTCGAGCATCTGGAGATGAGATCTTTGGCACAGTTCAGCTACCTTGAACCAGGTATATTCTATAGTTTTGACAAACATTACATTCCATCTTCTGCACGTCTGTTTAAAGATAACAATGTGAAAAGTGCTTTCTTCATACAAAGACATGTAAAATGTATTGTTTTGAAATCGACATTGATTACAATAATCTTTTTCCCATTCAGGGAGTGTTCGTCATATGTACCTGTATCATCACAGCCAGGGCCAAAAGGCACTCTTTGGTCTCTTCATCCCATCTCAGCGCAAAGCTAGTATTTTCATCCTGGATACAGTAAGAAATCATTTCACATTTTACTACTTAAAGGATCACTATGTAGCTGTTCTAGTGAGTCTGCCACGTGCTTGTCTCCAAAGTAATGTTATTGCTTTGCCTCAAATGGTCCACAAAAATGGCATTACACTTACGGTATTTATCTCCTCGGAGACGAGCAGGTGGCATCCTCAAAGTAGATAATGCATCAGATATGTTGAGAGGCAACACTGCTCACATTAAGAATGCATGTTTTAAAGGTACTTTAGAGCATCTGTAATTGAATATATGCAAGGTAGAAAAGTTTAATACTACACTGTGGAACAATAATACCAGGCAAACACAATAATATCTCAACGGAGACAAGCTGGAGAAAACATACTGAACCTTTTTAATATCACCCTTGTTTTGCTTCATTCTTTAGTTATACAATTAAATACCACTTTCATTCTTAGGTTCGAAGCAATCAGATGCCCAGCCTGAATAACTTGTACAGCGCCGAGCGCACGGCACTCTTGGAGAAAACGACAGACGAGCTCCTCCCTCCAGAGAAACATAACTTTGAGGTTCGAGCTGAAAGTGATGTCAAGGCCATCTACCGCGCACTGCAGCGCATATTGTTAAACTACAAGGTAAACAGATATTTTTTCAAACGGAATAAATGTCAAAGTTAAAATTTGTACCCTGTCAAGTATCCCTAATGGGTATTAGCAGAAATTATTTATTGTAGAAAGGTCAAAATGCTCTATGGCACTGCCCTTTGGGTTTTCCAATATGGAAGAAAATGTTGGATTTTTTTGCAGACCTGCTTACCATAGAACTCGCTCCTGTGTGAAGCACTTTTGGCACCGCTGGTTGTTGTTGCTGTAAATGTGCTATACAAATCAATATGTCCTTGACATTGCCGGAGTCACAGACTGTGGGTGTTTCCCAATTGCTAGGATCCTTCCTTGGCTCCTCAACCACTTCAGAGTGATCCATTTCATCAAAGCTCCACCAAGTGGTCACCCAAAGCCCTCACATCTTCTGTAGCTCGACTCTTAGCTCTTTTTTTTTCTTTTTTTTTTTCTGTTTTTATTTCTTTCTTTCTTTCTTTCTTGGCTCGAACACTACACAATAACATATTTAAAAACATTTGCCAACAGTAATTCAGATAACTTTATAATCATAGGAATTACCCACGCAAATTAAGCAAAATATTTTGAAATGGCAGGTTTTATTCCAAGTTTCTAATCATTTGTGTACATCACAGTTGTTTTTATTAACTGATAAAATTACCGTCCAAAGATGTTATAGGCGTTGCACTTATTTAGTTCTCAGCCTAAATAACTGCGGCAATAGGACCCTTAGCTCAGCTTCTGTGGAGCTGACTCTGGGGACATCAATACCTCTGCAATTGCGGTTACATAAGTGTTACATAAATACAGTATGTGTGTATTTATATGTATACATATATCTATATATAGTATATTAGTATAAGTTAAAATGTGTAATATTGTACATAAACTATTCTCATAGGAGGAACGTCGTGGGCCCACACTCATTGCAGTTCATTCAAACTGGGAGTTAAGGCGTCTGGCTGCAGGGATGTCAGTGCTGGAGGAGTTCCCTGTTGTTCCAGTCCATGTCATTGATGAGATCAACTATAATGTCCTCGACTGGCAGAGACACGGCGCACGACGCATGATTCGCCTCTATCTCAATCTGGACAGCTGTCTGTCGCAGGCCTTTGACATGGCTAGGTATTAGCTGCAGTGTGTGAGCGTGTGTGTACCTGATACATAACAATATTTACATTATCTTTTGTCACCAGATATTACCATCTGCCAGTAGGAAACCTGCCTCAGGATATCTCTATATTTGGATCCGATTTATTCTTGGCAAGACACCTTCGAAAGCACAACCACCTGTTGTGGCTTTCACCCACCTCAAGACCAGATCTGGGCGGTAAAGAGGCTGACGACAGCCGTCTTGTCATGGAAAGTGATGAAAGGAGCTCTGTCGAAATCAATGCTCAAGGCTGCTACTCCACAGGTATGTGTATTATAGGTCAGAAAGCCATTGATTATGTTTTCAAAATGACTTAAAATCTGTCGCTTTTTTATGTATTTATTTTTTTCAGTTTGCGTGGAGCTTGATCTGCAAAGCCTGGCAGTTAACACAATCCTCCAGTCACAACATGTAAATGACATGGAGGGTGGGGCCAGTCTTGGTGTAAGTTTTGATGTGATCCAGCAAGCATCTTTGGAAGACATGATGACTGGCAACCAGGGAACAAGTGCATTGGCAAGCTATGATGAAACAGCACTTTGCTCCAACACTTTCAGGTTCACTATGTTTAAACCATATCTAAAATGTGCTTTTGTTGTATTGTGTCCATAGTAAAACATTGTATGTTGTGTGTGAACAGGATACTGAAGAGCATGGTGGTTGGATGGGTCCGGGAGATTACACAGTACCAGAATGTGTATGCAGACAACCAGGTCATGCACTTCTATCGATGGCTGCGCTCCCCCAGCTCTCTGCTCTACGATCCTGCCCTGCACCGCACACTGCACAACATGATAAAGAAGGTCTTCCTCCAGTGAGTGCTTTTATAGATAGCAGGGCATTTCTGCTAAGCGTTGGCTTAGCAGAAATGCTCAGTGTTGCCCCCTAACCCTATGTTTATTTTGAGGGCCCCCACAGTCACTAAATGTCCCTGCTCCTCCCCTGCTTCAGCGTCACCCGAAGCCCTTCTCCTGCTCTTCTGCAGATCAGATCGAGGTTCTAGAAAACAGTACAGGCTGCAAAGTATTGATGCTTTCTGTTGCATTTCCAAAAACATGATTTAGACATTTGTAAGTAGTTGAACCACTTAGTCTTTGCACACACACCGCGGTGTCGGTTCTGCGGTTCACCGCGCCAGCTCGACTTATTGCACATCTTGTATCAATCGCTCTTTTTCGCGGTTTCTAATTGAATATGAGTCAAATTTTCATCATCCAAAATTTTTCTCCCCGTGAACATGTCTGCCGATTCAAGAGTGCTCCCAACTGTGCCCCAGTTCTGTCTGCATCTGTTTAAACTGTAGCTTGTAAAGTGTAGCTGCCCGTGCACATCTCCAACTTGTTTTGGAGAGAGAGAGAGAGAGAGAGAGAGAGAGCACACACACACACACACACCTGTTAGTCGAGTTAGAGTTAGTTTTGAAATGATAAAGAACTAAAGACAGTAGTTCTACTATAGGCTCCATGTTTAATTGTAATGTTCCAGCTGCAATAAGCCATTGCCATCCAATCCAAACTGCCTGGTCAGGCTGTTGCCCGATCAGAATCCCTAATGCCATACGTGCTGTGCGTTATCTGCGTAATGGAAGCGCCGGCATTGATAGATGGATAGAAAGACAATAATCTACACACATGTGTGTGTGTGTGTGTGTGTGTTTGTGTGTGTGTGTGTGTGTGTGTGTATTCTGCGTGTATTTACTGGTTTGTCTATTGTATTGTCTATTGTATTGTCTATTGTATTGTCTATTGTATCTTTTTACATTTCCCCCTGTTTTCAGGTTGATTGCTGAGTTCAAACGCCTTGGCTCCACTGTGGTCTATGGAAATTTCAACCGAATTATCTTATGCACAAAAAAGCGAAGGATAGACGATGCCATTGGTTACATTGACTACATAACTAACAGGTAAATCTAATTATGTAATCATAATGCAGTATTGTTTGCATCAATTCCTACACTTGGGTTTACCTTTTATTATATGATAAAAATCATGGCATTATCTTTGGTTTCATTTGCAGCATACACTCAAGAGAAATATTCCACTCATTGTCTATTTCATTTGCTCGATGTTGGGAGTTTTTGATGTGGATGGACCCAGCCAATTATGGGGGCATAAAGGGCAAGTTGCCTTCTAGCGTCTTGTATGGCGAGGTACTTGTATACCTGACAATAGTTGCTTAACTTTATGACTCATTTGTTCTAGTGATAAATGTGTTTCCACTTTAAGGGGGGAGCTAAGCAGACCAAAGCTTTAAAACCAGGAGAAGATGACAGTGAGGAGGAAGAGGAGGCTGAGGAGGAGAATCCAGATGGAGAGGCAGATGAGGTTGAAGATCTAATTGAAAGTAACTGGAACATAATGCAGTACCTGCCTCAAACTTGTCAGAAATATTTTCTGATGATTGTCTCTGGTAAATATACTGCTGTTTATGGTTGTGGGAATCCTTAGCTTTTATTATACCCATTGATTTTCTACCCCAGCCTACATTGCGGCCGTGTATCACAGCATGAAAGAGGAGATCAGGCGTAATACTCCCGGAGCCACGCCGATAAAACTGCGAGGGGGAAGTCAAGTTACACAGCCAACCATTGGGGACTTGAGTGCTCTTCCTGGTACGATCAAGTTTGTGTTCATTTTGAAAACCACAATATCAAATTGAGATCTGTTTCACTGTTTCGTTTATATACATAAATACTTTTGCGTTTAGGAACCATTTCTTTCTCTCAAGAATACGTGTCTGGCGAACTGACTCAGAACATTTTTACCATCACTCAAAAAATCCAGAAGAAGGTGACAGGAACCAGAAGTGTAACCCAGCCGTCAGAGATGTTCCCAGTCCTACCTGGTTCTTACCTCCCACTTAATAACCCAGCTCTGGAGTTTATTAAATACGTCTGCCAAGTATATAGGACTCACTTTTCAAATGTATGCTTGCTTTATCAGATGGCTGTTTTCAATGCAGGTTTTCCTCTGTATCTGGCCAGGTGTTGTCATTGGATCCGAACATCTCCAACCAAATGAATAAGTTAAAAAGAGATCTACTGCGTCTTGTGGATGTGGGAGAGTTTTCTGATGACGCCCAGTTCCGGGATCCTTGTCAGTCCTACATGCTACCAGAAGTCATTTGTCATCACTGCAACTTCTGTCGAGACCTTGACCTCTGCAAGGATCCTTCGATAACACAGGTAAAGATCCACGTTCCTCCAATTATATCCTATTATTGTGTTTCGCCTTCATCTTCCTCTCTTGTGTTACAAATATAAAAATTTCAGGATGGATCAGTCTTGCCTCAGTGGTTTTGCTCAAACTGTCAGGCTCAGTATGAGTCTGAGGCCATTGAAATGTCCCTAGTTGAAGCTCTGCAGAAGAAACTCATGAGCTTCACACTGCAAGACTTGGTAAAGTAGTTTAGTATTGATTAGACGCGTGTGTTAAGTTAAAAATATAGTGTCTTTAAATTTGTTTATTTTTAGGTTTGCAGTAAATGTAAAGGAGTGAAGGAAGCCAACATGCCTCTTTATTGTAGCTGTGCTGGTGATTTTGAACTCACTTTCTCAACAAAGGTGTGACATTCTGCCCTTTTTTAAATATGTAATATCCAATCTCTATATTCTAAATAATTGTTTTTTGCAGAATTTCTCTGAGCAGATCACAGTATTTCAGAACATCGCATCCCACTACAACATGAGCTTCTTGGGTGAGACCATTGAATGGCTGCTTGCTATGAGTCCACATTTGAGTCAAAAGACTCAATAAAGTACCATCTACAGAAGCATGATCTGTAATTCCATATACTGAAATTGTGTTCTAGTCATCTGTCTATTGATACACAAAACATTTGTCCAGTGATCACTCTGTAGAATTTTTTTTTATTGTGTGATGGGCATATTTCTTGTACAGCAGCATCAAATATGAATCATATGTTTTAAATATTTAAACGAGACAAATTACCTAGGAGAAATAAATAAATATGCGGCATAAAAGACTGTTATATGGCGATTTGTGGTTATTTAGTTTATACTCAGGATCTATCACTGTCGCATTTGCTTGATTTGCTCAAAGCCTCCGTCTGATGGAAGTCATTCAGTCTAATCATGTTTCAGAGTAACTAAGGCACAATTAGACTTGCATAACACCCATTATAAATATTTTTAAGCCAATTGGATTCATTTGATGGTGAAAATAGAGCTACCATGTGTTATGTTGTGCAGTTTTGTTTTTAACTTGCGTTCAATATGTTGAAAGTAAATAGGCTACCATTTTAAAGGTCCAACATTAGGCAGTCTGTAGTGCCCCTTTTTCCCTTTGTGGTAGAGGCAACAATCCATTAGTCTTGAGTCTCATGCACCATACACCATTGAGGCTCATGATGCGGTCACTCATCCCTACAATCTTGTTAGAGAAACCATTTGATGGGAAATGTTGCCTTCATTGGATTACTGCCCAGTGAGTGTTCTTCGATTCCACCAGTATATCTAAATGTGCAGAACACAGTTTGAATGATTTCACAATTGTTTCTGAATTGAATTCCAATAGACTCAGAAATATGAAATGTTAACTCATTGGTGGTGAAGTGACTTAAGGCGTTGCACATATGTGGTTAACCAAATCGGTTACATGTTTTTCATTTGCTTCCTGGCCTCAAACTTTTAGGTACCTTTGCTACCCATTTCATGATTTAGCTGTCCTGTCAAATAAAGCCTTCGGGAAAGCAAATCTTGTCTATTACATTTAAACAACATTTTTGATTAATATGATATGTGAGCCATTAAAATGATAAGCCTAAAGTATTTCACTGCTTTACATTGTCTCAATAGGCTTGAGAATAAATGTTTGAACTTAACTAGATCAGCAAAGATGATTATATATTTACTGAATGAGAGGCAGCAATTTTCAGGTAGCTCTATTTTAATCCATACTCTTGTCTCTTAAAGAGACCACAGTTTTAAAAAGAGCAAGACTGAGGCATGAAGTGTTCAAATACTAGAGCGGGACACCATCTGACAAGTCTGAGTGGGTAGAGCCATAGTCAACAATGTATCCAAACCCTGTGGAAATATGTTGCATGGGTTCTTTGGCAATCTAAAATCAGAAACAGGGTTGAAATACTGAATTGTTATTTCTGTATTTAGCTTTTTGTGCTTTTACTCACTTCATCAAATTTTCTCTCACTGTAGACTTCATTCTTGTCAATAAATGTAAGCATGATCCAGTCACAGATGATTGTGCACTAAAAGAAAGGAGGGCAAAGCTTTCATTGTGAAATAAACCACAACAAATTGTGAGTGAACAAGTTCAAAGAGATGGTAGTAATCTTACAATCCCAACGGATGTCATAGCTGTCACTATGCTGATGATTGTTGGAACAAGACTGAATTTCCCAGCCTTCAAGAGAGAAAATCTATTACCTTAAGATGCTATATATTTATTTGGTTTAAATGATTAAAGTTCTTACATGTCCGTGAACTATAATATCCAGGCGGATACCAAAAGCTTTGATAAGAGTCCTAGACTCTACTCCATCCTTGCTGTAATATTTCCCAAACCTATAAAATATAAAGATGTAGATGTGGTTAGATATCCATAGAAATGTTTGTCCAGTAAACATAGGAGAATGTACATGTTTCACCTGTAGTAATAGCCTGAATTTGGCAAATCTTTCCTCATATCAAGACGGCGAAACGAGTATGTGGGTTTACAGTTTGATGCATCCAAGTCTAAGTCACACTTCCAGTTGATGAACACCCCAATCACTCCACCCTAATCGGATATTGTTAGATTTCAGTCTACATTTATGACAATGTTTTTGCTCATAACCCTAAAGTGCCATTTGACACCTTTAATTGTACTTACTGTCCGACAAAGTTCGTTAAAATTCTCCCTTGCTTTATTAGCAATGTATCCCAGTCTGAAGTTTGGACAATAGGGCTCTTTCTCTTCATCATAATGGCACTTGTTCAGGTATCTGCGCAGTGTGCGCTTGTTTGCTGCATCTTTGATGTTCCCCCTGGCAAATATTTAACATAATTAACAGAGGATCAATTATACTGCCTCACGTAAAGTGTGCATACCTTAGTACTTTAAATTTGGGGAAGTGGATGGAGTTCCTGATAAATACAGTAAAATTGATTGCCTCCACTAATGCTGGCTCTCTGTGAAGGACACCAATAAATATCTTGTTACATGGCAAAACCGTATCTGCATCACTCCTGTATTGAGCATTTTAGGTCTGCAATCAGTCCATCAAACTGACCGCACTCACCGCACTGCAGCATACTCTTCAACTGGGCACCAGCTCTGGATTTCACAGGTTTTAAATGTGTTGTTATAGTACCACACACATCTCCCTGTTCTTCTACCTACCAGAAAAAGAGAGAGTATATTTAATTGCCAAACAAACAATTGCATCAGTGTCATTAAAGCTGTACCATGGCCATTAAAGTTGACCTCTCCCTCCACACAGTCTGAATCTGATGTGCAGTTGGCATTCTCAACTTGGTAATACTAAAAGGAAGAAACACTTAAGTGTCTATGTAACTGATATTCTTTATTCAATTACACATGGTCTCAGCATACAGCCAGTGGTCAATTTAAAGAGACTATTTGTGAGACTTTCACCTCTGCACAGGTTCGTTGCTGTTGATCATATGTGACTTCTCTTCTCAGTATTGTGCTGATCACGTCCCCACCCTAAATCAAACAAATACACATAAGATAATGACTCAGTTTACATTATTGTGACATCATAATTATGCTAATGATAATTTATAGAAGATAAATAAACTGACTTCAGATGGTCGAGCATACTCTGCAGTGTCCAGAATGTCATCACCACGAATGGCAATGCCCTTCATTGTTGTGTAAACAGAGCTCTCTGGGTGAGTTTCACTCTCTTGATAGGCTTTCTGGCTTATAAAAAAACATACCTATGGCATAAAACAGCAATGAAAACAGCAATCTCAAGACTTTCTTTATGTACAAAAATATTCTGTTTGCGATTACACTGCAGTTAACTATTTCATTTTGTTGAATCCTGAAATGAAAGATTACATAATCCAACATGAGTGCTCACAAATTAGTTGGTCCACCAAATGGTCAATGATGGCATGATTCTCTTTTTTGTCATTTCCGAAAGACTCCATACCCCTAGTTTTAAGTTACATTTTCACACACTTTCAGTTATAGCAGACTTATAGCAGATAAAAAGTTTTCACTTACCAGATAAAATATGTTTTTTTGATGACAAGAAACTGAACTCCTCTGTAAATAACTCCAAGAGTTCTGTTTTTAACCACCATAACCTTTGGGGTCTCATAGTCCCAGAAACCTAAAACATACTCCTTGATAAGACCCCGGAGCCCCATTATAAAATTGTGAATAAATTCACACATGTTGAGCAGCGAGCCTTCTTCACTTTGTATCCAGTTTTTTCATTCTTCTTCTCTCTTGTCCTCATGTACACCAGCAGCTCAGATTCACAGCGAGCACATCTCTCCCCAGCATCACTAGCCCACAGACTGAGTTTTATAAGGGGGGTAGGATTCGCACAATTTCTCCATCCTTTCCAATTTCCATAACAGCTATTCCATTATAGTTGCCTTGGTCATGGTTTATCATGGTTAAATTAAATCTTCTTATATCATGGTTTACTATCATTTATCAGCTATAGGCTAACTAACTCACAATGGATGCCTTAGTTAGTTTTTTTATATATGGACCATTTCAGGGCTTGCAGCATCAGAAACAATACTATTTAGGGAGAGTGAGTCAAGAGCCATGTGTGAGACAGCCAAAGCCGCAATCAGAGGTGAGTAGAGTAGCCAATAATTGTATGTAAGTAAAATAATATTACGTAAGTAGAAGTAGTGGTCCAAGAAATTAGGAAAAAAAGCATTTGGGGAAATTGTTACTCAAATAAGAGTTATTGGATTTTTTATTTGAAGTCTATGTAACTGGAAAGACAAAACATTAAATAATCTCACAAGATCTGGTATTTCAAATATACCTGTGTGTGTGTGTGTGTGTGTGTGTGTGTGTGTATAGATTGCTGATTTTTTTTTTTTACCCAAGTAAGAGTAATGTTACTTCAATACAAATATGACTCAAGTAGAGAAGTGTCATGTCAAAATGTTACTCAGAGAAGTACTATTTCTTAAAAAAAAATCTTAAATTACTCAAGTAAGTAAATGTAGCTGAGTACTCTCCCACATCTGGACAAAAATGAGGGGAGGTCGTTATTATAATAGATCCATGGGGGCGGTGTGTCTGTGTTCTCCAGGTCATATGGGGTGAATATAGGCACCCATGGATCTATTATAGTTCTATGTAGGCACCAAGCCCCTCTGTTGTTAAAATTGTAAATGTACAATATAATCCAATGTACAATACAGTCTGTGACACAGACGTGCATCACGCACAGAGCCACATGTTTTTCTACAGGCGAAAGAAGGACAGCCTTTGCTGGAGACTGAGGTCCTCGCTGTTTCCACGCGTGCTCTGGGGTTGTGACGGTAGCTAGGCAGCTTTTCGGAGTTAACAGTCGATTTACCATTAATTACTTTGATTAAATATTAGATTCAGATTGTATATCGTGTCATAGTAGTCGCATTATCCATATTTCTAAATGGGTGGTCTTCAAAAGAAAAAGGTAACTCAAAATTACGTTTGTGAATGTTTTTTGATAGCTAAGCAACGTGGTTTAGTGGCTAATGTTTTCCTCACCTTAGCTATTAGGTTAACGTTATTTGAGTTATGTGGCAATGACAGCTTTGTTTCATTTTATTAGTTTTAATAACATATGCTGTGTCTGTTTTATAGTTTGAGAGGGGCTCAGCCACTAACTACATCACGAGAAATAAAGCTCGCAAGAAGCTCCAGCTGAGCCTCCCTGACTTCAGGTAAGATCCATAACCTGTAGCAAACTAATCCTATGTTTTATGCCAAGGAGCTAAGCTGTTTTGTTTTACTCTTTTGCCAACTATTGTGAACACGTGCTTTGTAAATATGATGTATTATTCTTGGCAGACGGTTGTGTATTCTTAAAGGAATATATCCACATGAACCCAAACACAAGAAGAAGGTGAACAAGGGTTCAACTGCCCCGAGGACGTTCTATCTGCTAAAAGACATTCGCTTTCTGCTTCACGAGCCCATCGTTGGGAAGTTCAGAGAGTACAAAGTAAGTAGTCACAACGGAAAACTAATCAGATCAGTCATCAGAATTGTTGTTGTGGTCTCATCAAAATGTGATTATTCTACAGGTATTTGTTCGAAAGCTAAAGAAGGCATATGCTAAAATAGAATGGTCGGATGTGGAAAGATTGAAGGAAAATAAACCAACCTACAAATTGGACCACATTATTAGGGAAAGGTGAGTGATGTACTTTAACTGCCATAAAGGGACTGACTTTAAAATACACTCATGTGGTTTAGGCCAATATCATTATTTGTTATTTAAATAATATACAAATAAACCATGTACATATAACATTTACTGATATTGACAATAGTTGTTAACTGTGTGTTTTACAATTTATTTTGTGATAGTTTCTCTTCAAACGTCTTCTCTGGCTTAATTAACTAACTATTTGTTGAATCTGTAATACACAATCTTAAAGAGTTTGAATCATTAAATCATTACCCAAATGAAAACCTAAATCAATAATTATAATTATTACACTGCAGACATCCACTACTGTTGTTAATCTAGAGCTTTGTAAATCATGTAAAATGCTCTGGTTTTCTTCTGCCCGCGATCATTTTTAAGCGGGGTCGATATGGATTTGTTTGAGTCAATATAAAATTGGCTTGCTGCTGCTGCCAAAAAAATCATGTTAGCTGATACCGGTATTTAGATTTTAAAATCCATAGCAAGGCCAACAAATACATAATGAATAACAAAAAATGTGTGTGTGTGTGTGTGTGTGTGTATGTATATATATATATATATATATATATATATGCTGGAATATAAAATAATTTCCATTATTGTGTCGCACACTCAATCATTTTTGCACATTTCAAAAGAAGAAAAAAGCCCCCAATAATCCACTGAGATGCACATAAACTTTCCCACTCTTCATCATCCAGAACAAAGGACCCTCTTCCTATTTACCCTTAATATAATCAGTAGATATGGCCAGATTAATATATTTTTGTATATTTGATATTATTCCCCTTGAAAGTTGAGATATCTTTTAATTAATATATCAAAAGCAATGATGGTCGTATTCTTTTTGATTTCTTTGATTATAACTCCTTATTTGTAAATACCTAAAGTTGTTTCTCTTTGCAAATGATTATCCTGCATCTGGTAAAAACCTTTTTTAACCTTTTTTGTTGTCCAGACTTTAAACTTTAGTCTGTGCTGTTAGCTGTGGTATTTTTGATGGTAAGCCAACCGTTTAAGATTTTATATTTGGGCCGGGAGGGTGTGCGACACTCAGGTTTGCTAGCCATGTTAGCCTCGCTAGTCTCGTTAGCTTGTGATGCGGGTTTTCCAATGGGGCCGTAGGCCATCAGCTTTGTTTACGGTCCTGTGGTGTTACCGGATTTGTGTCTGTCTTTTTTACTCTTCTCTCGTCCTTCTGTGGGATTAGGTGGGTCAAATGATGATTTTTAAAACCAAGTTTTCCTGCAGCGGTGTTCAATTTTATTTCTGTCAATTCCAGGCCTCATCTTGATTTTTTTTTATTTTTATTTTTTGGCGTGCGTGTGTGTTTCAGGTTCCCAACATTTATTGATGCCCTCCGTGATATTGATGACGCGCTCTGCATGAGTTTTCTCTTTTCTACGTTTGCACGAACTGGAAAGTGTCATGTACAAACCATCCAGCTCTGTCGGCGGCTTCGTGTGTAGATGTGGATTTGGTACGGATCTTATTGATGTCTTAATGTCGATCTCTCGTTGCCCCCCCACATGTCATCGACAAAGGGTTTGGAGCCCTTGAATCAGCCCGTACCCTCTCATGCTCTATTTTTGATAATTGATTAATAAATAACCTGACCGGTGCATTCTCCGTAATGAGGTTTAACGAAAATAAGGAAAATGTCTCCAGTGCATGAAACACATATTTATAGTTTTGATAATTGCATGATTAGGTTTGATACTTAATCGATCAAAGGTCATATATACGCTCTAATAAGCGGAGAGTCGAATGGGACAGGCTTCATTACATGGTCGCGCGGGCCGATAGTTCATGTTTTACTTCACTGTACAGGAATGAGGAGACGTTAGGGACGGCTGGAATTTGTGTTCTGTAGTGAGTGAGTGACACACTGGGCTCCTATCAGAAGGAATAACCCTTATATATTCGAAGGATGCAACGGAACCGCAATTATATTGTGTCTAGCATCCCACAGAATGTGTGACTACAGAGTGATGGCTAAATTTTCACAGACGCCCTTCACTCAACAACAGTAAGAGCCACTCCGCGACAAGGCTGGAATGGTATTTGTCTCACTCCTGGTGGTGTAGATATCGTCAATCTTCAGTGTCTGTACAGTTAGAGAATCTCTTAACTTTTGATATATACAGCTCTCGACAACCGAGAAAGTAGTTTGTACTTCATTTTCGGGTCATTACGTCTGTCTCGCATCATGATCATCCTAGATGATTGGGTCCATCATAATCAATATGTCAGTGTTCATATAATCTGCTGTATTTTGCCTACAATAAACAAATTTTGGCAGTGGACCAGCAAGACTCGGAGAGCCGCACGCAGCTGAAAAAGAAAACAGAAAAAAATGAGGAAAAGAGACTTATGCCATCAGAGTATGTAAGCGCTTGAGTCTTACTTGGAGGTAAATGAACTGTGACACCGAGATTTGGGTTTTAAAAAAAATCATTTGAACGTAACTTACTCTTTATTAACATCCCAAGACTTGGCACGAAAATTAATTGAGTAAACGGGATACTTGTTAGCAATTTTAAGTCGACGTACAACGACGTATAAGGGAGGGCACCAACGCCGTGAACAAGAATAATAAAAGTTCGAGGCCACCTACGAGTAAATAAAGTCACTGGCATCGTTCGACATTTTTATAAGATCGCTAATTCTGTCATTGAAAACATGAAGTCCATACAATTGTGAAAAGATAGAAACGTGGAACCCGCGGAGGCATGACATACATTTTTGTACCGAAAAGTGCTCGGACGTAGGTAAAGCAGTCTCGCCATTCACCTCCGGTTCAAGAGCACCTAGAGTATGACAGGACGTCGTGAAAGAAGGTGGTTGGGCCTTCGCTTGGATGAGTTTCATAAAGGTTTAATCACCCGAACAGACTCCACACAACCAAGACTTTAAGAAATGAGTTCGTGTACTTTATAATAAGGTGCCCTGTGTTACAATAGAAACATCACAATGGTAAAATAATTTAAGCGCTCCTGTGGCCTGTGTCCCCCGATTGTTCGTCATATGTGGGTGATTAAATGCGATCTAGGTGGTGTCGAGAAGGAGAACAGGATTACTTCCTGGGCATTCTAGTGGATAGACAGTAATTTTAGACAAGTTTGCAATGTGTCTCTCACAATTGATACAAAAAATGAGACACAAACATTAGCCAAAAACGATGTATTGTCGCGCAGTTCACAAGATGTGCAACATAAAACACGAGCAATAATAAAAAACGTCATGAAAACTATATGAGGCCTATATGATATAAGAACTGGATATAAGCATTAATATGGTAAACAAGATTAAAATGTATACTTCCAAATTGGCATGAGAAGCTAAATTTATTCTTTGGGTAGAGGCGGAACAATTTAGATTTAACATACTGTAATTCAAGTGCCCTATCGACAGAGAACAGACGGGAAGTATAAATATGCATTAAACACTCAGCGAACAAGAGCAACCAAATCAGGCACAAATCTCTTGAATTTAACTAGGGAAATTAATAAGAGTTGTTGACATTTTTTCAGGCTAATCCGGTGGAAATAGTTTAAGAACAATTAGAGAGAAAGACGGTGCGAAAGAAAGGAATTGTATTTGCAAATACTTGCACAGCCATGAGTACAAAAGTCCTAGGGTATTTGTTAGGATTAGAGAAGTTTGGAGAGAAAAAGGCTTATTGATCAGAGTAGAGTGTGCCTAGTTCTTCTACATCCTGCATGGGAGACCTGTTCCAGATTTTTTGGCGATAGAGGAAGCTGATAATCGCATGATTTTTCCTTCCATGTTCTCAGTTCTCTGATACTCGTGGGCACTTCCAGCGGGTGGGATTCTGGGTCGCGCCTCGAATGGTTCTCACGCAAGTCTCACGAGATCGAGTATTCTATTATGTGCATCTATACATCGATCCGTGAAATGTACTTTGAGTTGACTAGGACATGGACGAGACCTGTTAATTCAGCAGAGCTGTCTATTAAAGTTCCTATTATTCTTCTGCAGCCACATGAGGTCATGCCAGTATGCAGAGATCCTGAAGCCACACGCACGATACTCAACTGTGAAATCACAGCTGAACACTTCCCTGGTTTTCCTAGTCATGGACCTCTCGTGTTACTATGCAGCATGTCTGTTCTTAAGTGTAGGGTTGGTACCTGGATGTGTACAGACGTCTTCATGTAGGGAGAATATTGCATTGGTATAACGCGGTCTTCTCAGTCTGGTGTTATGAGTATAAACTATATTTTTTGGGCTTCTGAGCTATCGGCAATGTTTTTTTTAGATGTAAAAAGCTGCTGATGTTATTGATATATGAAATGAGAGCTGTATAAAAATAGAACAAAGGCTTTCAATTCAATTCAAGCGAGGCGAAGCCTCACTTGGATTGGAGCGATGTATAACTACTGGTACTCTTATGATCTCTAACTAGTGGGCTTTTAAAGAATATTGATGTACCTTCATCTGTCTGAGTTCAGCTCGGCAGAAAGTTGTTTTGTATGCCTGCTACACAATGATTGGACTGTTGGATCGTGGCGCGAGTTAGAAGAAGACTGTGACAAGATGCACTTTGGTCCATATTTTACACTGCCGTTTGTGTTGAGAACATAAGCACTCATAGAGTAGCTTGCGTCTATAGTTAGTTGTAAAGCGAAACAATTTTATGTTGGTGCGGTCAGACAAGGTGGCTCTAAGCAGATATATGTTATAGGGTTGAATAGAAGGGGTACCTCAGGATTGTATGACTTGGGGCGGGAAGTCCTTACATGTGTTCGAGGGAGTCAATGATGGTTTCTGAAGACATAGATATACCAAGTTTCAACTTCAAAGGTACTTATAGATCTGGCTGTCTGTTCAGATTAACAGATGCGAACTACATTAAAACCAGTAGTTTTTAGTTGGGCAAAGTGGCGGACAGAGATGGGAAGGTCTATCGCAAGTGTACAATCACTAATTCTCTACTAAGGGATTCAGCACATGTTCGGACAGTAAAAACGGCAAACAGATATCAGCTAACACTGAGATCTATGACGTATACATAATGCACTGATGGAACTTGTGTTCCAACGTCTAGGTGTTTATGGGTTTTGTAATGTATTGTTAGTTATTGTTCACCTTTAAGTGAAAACAGAAGCTGTACTCTGTGCATATGTGTTGTGGACGCGTAGATACTACAAATAGGCTTGAGCTGGTAAAATCTTTAATACAAATGAGTTGTTTTAAGGTCAGCTATTTTTCATGGTGGGGAGCTTGTACATATTTAACATCACTCTTCCTTAAGTGACTCTCTTTA